>LGRX02008837.1:0-32625 GCA_001247695.2 Cymbomonas tetramitiformis
TGTAATCTTGGACCTCCGCAACAGATATCACGTACGCATAAAAAAAAATCCAAAACGATCCGCACAGAGGGCATGTACCTTGCCAAGTTTTGTTTCAATGTATCTACACACCGATTGATGCAAATGACATCGAGCTGGATTGACACGTTCATATAATGCACGTGTACAACTTATGTCAACGATGTATATGAAACGGTCGAATTCGTCGATAATGCTGGATTTGGCACGCCGACAGTGTCATCGTCATCTGTGTCATCACCGATATGGCTCGACTACTATGACTTCTTCACTGTCATCAGCGCCATCTCCGATATCGACTTCGGTAGTCAGACAGTTCATAGCATCTGTCATTTCCACATCTGACACCTTAGGGGCTGTCATCACATTCTTTCGGCGGAAGCTATAACACATCGTATTATCTTGTGTATAGCTTCACAGTTTCACGGTTGACATATGCGAGCGTAGCACCCGACTTGTAGTGCTTCACTGTGTGTTTGTTTTCACAGGTTTGCGCCCACCACCGGCCTAAGGTGGTTAGTTAAAACCGCCAATTATGGCTGGCTAAAGCCTTTATAGGGGCTCGGGGCTGAAGATCGGGGCATGAGGTTCTAGAATGCACTAGTCACGAAAGGGGGAGAGTGAGAGAGAGGAAGATTTTCCGTTCGTGAGCACAATTGCTTAGGACAAAGATGGACCGGTCTAGCTAGCCGCAGTCTCCGAAGCAGCACGCGCGTCGACATCAAGCCTCACAACACGATCGCCACCCTCTCTTACCTTACCCTATTTCGCGGCGGTAAATTTCGAACCTTTGACCCCGCATTTGAAGCCCCTGCCCTTATTTTCTATAGATTGCTCAAGTGTCAATTTGTTTTCTCTTGGCGAGAACTTTGCAGTGTATTTTTTAGAACCTTGATTACCGAACATTTTGAATTCTTGGATTTTCTTGACTAACGCTCGAGGACCGCAACGGTAAAATTTCCGGCATGGCCTCTACGCCGTATCAGCTGATGGCTCCAGCAAGATTGAGAGCGCACCCAGCTGGTGCATCTAAGAGGCAACTGCAATTTGATCAACTGGTGCCCACACCAGTCGCCGCGTCGTCACAACAATCAGCAGCTGAGAAGAAATTTGATTCTGAGTCAGCGGCTTTCCTTGATGACCAGCAGAAGATTGAGGCGCTAGTAAGGGGCGTTAAATCTAAGCTGTGTGGCAAAGGGGACGTCATCGACGAGTGGAGGTTTTGTGGTGACGAGTCTAATGCTCGCTCACTACTTGACTCCCTCGTTGAGGAGCTTACCTCGCGCCTCACAAGGTTTATTGTCCTTTACGCGCATGCTTTCCGTCTGGACGACGTCACCGCCACAGTGATGCCCAACGCAAACAAACTCCTAAAGGAGTTGTTGGAGTATCTCTGTGGCGGTCCAGCGCTCGCTTCAGTTCGGGAAGCACATCGTTACTTCCCTGACGACGGCAAGGTTAATTTAACTGCCTTAGTCAGGGACGTGATGCCTGACCTGGAGGATTTTGACAAAACTGACTTCATCTTTACCCCCACAGTAGAGGTCCCGGCTGGTGTGAACCCCCAACAGTTCATCAAAGCTTTCACTGACGCTGTCAGTAACGCTGCGACGGACTTGGGGCAACACTCCAGCCTCGACATCTCGAGGGAAGATGCGGTACGTACTGGAATATCCCGGTTCAAGATATCAGACAGTCAGTGAACCAATGCAGATAAACTCTCATAAGAAATAAACCCTAAGCTAGATATACCCGGAACGGTCACAGAGTCGGAACGGTCTCGAGTCTAGCTACCTGTGACACTCGGTGTGTCACAGCACAGGCTTACGGATCAGTCACGGTCCAGTGTTGGCTACCTAGGAATCTGTTATAGGGGCCTGCACCGGGACTCCCGGTCAGGGCTGCCTATACAGATTTCAGCACACCACCCCGGCACTGTGGGTGGTGACTGACAGGTAAGTCAGAGAAGTCAAGATAAGTTAGGGTAGGAGCTAGGGTGACAAACCTAACTGCTAATTCAACTGTGCTATTCTGATACACAAATTGAAACCCTCTAGCCGGCACAAGAGCAGAAACATACAGGCACTCAGGTCCTGCTAAACTACTGAAAAGCACTGTGGCGGCAAACCAGATTGAAGATTGTAGATGTCAAAGTAAAGCATAAACCAAATTTGAAGACCATGTTGAGGTCAAAGCACATCTCAGCACACCACCAGAGTGGTGTACTGCCAGAGCCAGAAGGAAAACTACTCGGGGGCAAAGTTCAGAGGGGCACCGTCACCACAATGTCCACGGTAGTAGCTTGCAGCACCGCTCTCCAGTGGGTCAGGCGGCCGGTGAACCACCGTCGCAGCACCCAGGGAGTGCAGTACCGCATCCAGAGTGACGGGGTCCAGCTCGGATATACCAGGATAGATGCACAAATCCCCCCTGCACAGCACAGGCTGCAGTGCAGCCCGACCCGATACCTGCATAGAGTCGATGTCATTGGCCGCCGTGTAGGCGGCTGCCCCCACACCCATGATCGAGATGAAAAGAAAGAGAGAGAGACAAAGTAATGAAATCCCCACGGGCCCGCGTGTGCGGGGAAGCCCCATGGCGGCTTGCCACAACCGTAGGTGCGGGATGCACCACCAGACCGAGGCACGTGGGTCGCGGACTCCGACGCATGATTTGCCGAAATGGCCGGAGTCCGCGGCTTCACGATGAAGCTGCCGTCGGCGAGGTCCTCGTAATCGTCCGTGTCGTAACCCGTGAGATCAACCTGCCCGATGGCGGCGTGGTTGACGGTCTGAACGAACCCCGCGAACTCACCGTCCGCGTCCGCTGTGGTGGTTACCCGCGCCGATTGCAGTGGCGCGGGTTTCACATCCTTTCCCTGCGAGACAGGCATAGCAGGGGCCGGCACGGCGGATGCCGATGCCGCCGCACCACCTGCCGGAACCTGCTCCTCCGGCGTGGTCCCCGCTGCGGCGGGTCCACACACCAGAGCCGAAGCCTGCTGCTCGACGACGTCAGGAGGCGGGAAAGATGCGTGTGTGAAGTGCACCTGGTGATCGGCCGCGGAGTGAACCTCCGCGGCAAGATCGTCGAGCCGTCGGAGAATGTCGTCCCCTACGGGCTCGTCGGAAGTCGATTGCTGCTCCACCGCGAAGCCGTAGGCGGACACGTCGATGCCGCCCACCGCTCCCGCACAAAGCACCGCGGGCGGCCCGTACGCGGCGGCCGCACGAGCAAAGGACTCCGCGCCATCGTCCGCTGCCTGCTGGAAGAGTGCACACATGGCAAGCGCATGCACCCCCTCCGCGTCCTCCTCGTCGATAGGAATGCTGAATGCCGCAGCGGAGGTGGGCGGGTGTTGGCGCCCGCCCAACGGGCAGTCGCGGTAGAAGTGGTAGCTCTCACCTTTGCCCGCCTTCTTGCACCTGCCGCAGAACGGCTTTGCTCGCTGGTCGTCCCGGTCGAATGCCTCGAATCCCACGGGTGGCGCCTTGTGCTGCCCCATACGGAAGCCCCTCGGATGCTGCGCACGCTGCTGCTGCTGTTGCCGCTGCTGCACCCGCTGTTGCCGCACCACCGGAGCGCCCTGCTCCCCGTGCTGCCGCTGTACCAACTCCTTCAGCTCCGTGATCTTCACGAGGAGGGCGTCGTACTCGCTGCTGGAGAGGTGCGCGGAGATGCCGTCCGCTCCAGAAGCCGCCTTCCCCGTGTCAGTCTGAGCCCAGGCCTGGTAGATCTCTACCACCATGGAACGGAGTGAGGCCAACGGTACATGGGCCAAGTCAGCAGCCATGGGGTAGCGCACCTTGACCGCAGCGTAGAACGCCGGGTCAAGCCTGGTATACAGGCTCAGCTTACGCGTAGCCTCCGTAGGCGTCCAGTCGGAGGCCCTGTTGTCCCGCACCAAACGTTGCTCCCGCGCCAAGATCGGCTGCGGGTCCACGTTTGCGGGGTAACGTAAGGCCGCATGCTCCCCTTGCTACGACTCCCGCAGCGCTACCGGTACGCGGCCCTTGATGATGTCGACCAAAGCCCGCCGGCCATCTCGGTCAGAGGAAGCATCCGTACCCGTGAGCCAGACATACGCGTTGCTGTGCTTCTCCACCACGAGAGCCAGCACGTCGTACAGAAGGCCATTCACCCGGCTCACAACCGGGGTAAGGGGGTCGTCGAGATCAAAGGACTTCAGCTCCAGCCCAGCTGACTCGAACTCCGTACGTAGCTGCACCACCAGGTCGGACAGAAGGCCAGCGTCGTCCGTACCGCGGAAGTGGTGTTTCTTGTCACCAAGAACGCCCTCGCGGACGCTCTTGGCCCAGGCACGATGAAGACGTGCCCTGTAGATCTCGTCGGTCAGCTTCGCCTGCTCCTGCAAGTAACGCCTAACGGCCACGTCGGCGCCCTCGTTCGAAGCAGGGTTGGGGGTCGGAACAGTCGGTGTCCGCACCGTCGGGCTGTTCCGAACCCCGTCGATGAGCCTCAGCGAGGCATCAATGTCGCTGTCCCTCGTGAGGGACTTCTTTGCTCGTGTGGAAACACCCATAACTTTGGAAGCCTGATGGGAGGTGGTACGCCGGGGCACGTTCGGGTAATGTCGTGGGGAAGATGCGACGCCACCGTTACGGAAAGAGCGGTAGAGCCATGCGAGCGAGGGGCACTGGAAGACGTCGCCGAGGTCGAAGGTGCTCGAGCCACCAGCCCAAAAATCGGCAGCAAGCGGGATCAGGGCAAGCGTAATACCGTAAATGAACATTGCGTCGACTAGGCCCGGTCCAGGTCGAACCCCCATAGCTGCGGCTCAAAGACGCTCACCGCAAACAGCTCATCTCAAAAATTCCCGCGAGTCCCCAAACGCGCCGTCGCGCACCACCTCTCCAAGCGGCTGCTTTAGCCAATCATGGCCAAACTAGCTGTGGAATATAGCGTGGAATGGGTCCACGACCTACTGGAATATCCCGGTTCAAGATATCGGACAGTCAGTGAACCGATATAGATAAACTCCTCTAAGAAATAAACCCTAAGCTAGATATACCCGGAACGGTCACGGAGTCGGAACGGTCTCGAGTCTAGCTACCTGTGACACTCGGTGTGTCACAGCACAGGCTTACGGATCAGTCACGGTCCAGTGTTGGCTACCTAGGAATCTGTTATAGGGGCCTGCACCGGGACTCCCGGTCAGGGCTGCCTATACAGATTTCAGCAGTACGGTTGTTCCTTCGTCGTACATGTCCCGTCACCTACAAGCAGGTGCACGAGGACTACGCGATTGAAAAGGTCAAGACACGGGCAGAGCTGACCCTGGTGAGCTGTGGACTCGCGATTCAGCGGGTCTACAACACACTAGGGAAAGCGAAGCCACTAACGAGCGCCTTTTACAATGATGCAGGGCACCGCCACGGTGAACGTGGCGGTCTGGACCCCAGGGGAGCCCCTGACCTACGCCCTACCCGCCCGCGTGATGTTTATTACCCTGGACGGTCTTCCCACCCCTTTAAGGGGAAGGGGAAGAATTTTCGTTTTGCTGCCTCCCCCTTGCCGAAGGGGGGGAATTGGCCGCGGGGAATCCGCAGGAAGGGAAAGGGCAAAGGCAAAGGCAAGAAGGGCAAGGGGCAGAAGCAGAAGGCCCGAGTCACCTTCCACCCGGGTTCCAAACAGTTCTACGGGAACTGTTGGTCCTGCGGTGGAAGGCACCGCCAGGCAGACTGTACACACATGCAGCACCTGGCGGCACACTCCATGCGGCTTGACCCCGAGGCTCTAGCCGAAGGGGCCTTCACCGATGTTCTGGCAGCTCGCTACCAGGCAGCTTACGAGCATTCGGAGGAGGCCTTTCAGGCAGTCTGTTGGGAGCACGGCACACCAGACATTTGTGACTCATCGGAGTCGGTGTGCACGTACCCGGACGACGGCTCCCTGTCCTTTGCCGCCTATCTCACCCAGGGGGATGAGGCCTCTCATGCACCCGCTTGGGCACCGCAGGAGTGGACTGACTCTGAGTGGGATGCTTGGGAGCATGAATCCTACACTCAGGAACAACATGACGAGTGGGATCGACTCCAGCGGAAGGCTTCCGCAAAGTTCCAAGCCTTTTGCTATGCAGGGGAGGAGGCGGGCTACGATGAGCAAGATCTTCAGGAGCCGTACTCTTCCCTTTCACTAGGGAGAGTTCATTTTGGCAGCTTCGGGGTGGGTGGTGTCGATCGTGACACCACGCCAACCCCACCGGTCGATGCCCGCATGGACTCTGCCGCTGCCACTGAGACACCGCTTGATCTTTCGTCATTCTACCGTGCGGACCCGAGCATCACATGCTCACAGTGTGACCCACAGCCTGTGTCTACCCAGTCGCATCTCGACGCAGGTGTGGTGTTAGACGGGACCGCTCAGACGTTGGATCCTGCCGCACCGTTCTCGGGTGACACACCGGGCGATGCCGAGCATGGAGACACCTGTATGCACCCCGTGTCAGCGCTCTTCGCACACGAGACACCCCTGGAGCCTGGCTCCGGGTTGTTCGCTGACATGGTGTTGGCAGGTGATCTTCGGTTCCAATCAATGACCGAACACCATCTCAGTGAGACCCGGGAGGAAGAAGGGGCTTGGGGGCCGAGGTCTTGGAGCTTACAGCTGGAGTCTGTGGCTGGACCGGAGCCCGGCCCTTTCGTAGAGCTTCGGCGGTCCCTTCGCGGCACGCCTCCCGGCCTCACCGACAGGGAGCAGGACCACTGGGACAGGCTGTGGTGTGAGGATCACACCCAGCCCACCCAGTGGTACGACACCCTGCCGGCTTCGGCCGCAACGACTTCGAGGGAACCACGAGCACCACCTCCGGTAGTGCCCTTCCCTCCCAGCGCTGGCCCGTGCTCTGTCACCGCAGGAGCTGGACTATATGCCACGGCTATGGGCCTCCCTGCCAGCGGACACGGGGTGTCTGCGGGGTCCGTAGTCGGGGCCTCGGACGAGCCCGACAGCCCTGAGCCCCGTGGCTCAGGGGAAGGACAGTACTATGACCCCCCACCGCCCGTCACTGGACCTGCCTTGCGTAGGGATGTAGGTAGGGGTGGTGTACCCTTCTACAGACATGCCCTCGTCTCCACACTTGTTGTCCTCGGCTTCCTGGGCTGTGCCATGGCAGATGTGAGCATGCTTGTGGGACAGGAGGATGCCTCGGACGGACTGAGACTGCTGTCACCTGGGGGCCCACGGGGAGGGGCCCAGGGGACGGGGACGGGGATACTGTATGATTGGGACTCGGATGGTGGCACTTGGGCTGGTAACAACGGGTACAGTGGTTCTTGTGATTGGGATTGGTCAGATTCTGGGGCTGGACACTCTTCCTCTGGACCTGGCCCAGAAGACCCTCACAGTGACCACGGCCAGTTCACCAGCTCGGGTATGCCGCCCGATGCCGCCTCTCAAATACAGCTCTTCCGGGCAACTACTGTATGACAGCAGACAGTGAGGACCGCCGCAGGCGTACCCGACACCTCACGGCTCTGACTCTGGCAACCATTCTGGCAATTATCATTCAGTGTCTGTTTCTATTCTTCATGGACTTCCAGTCAATATCAGGCGACAGTACATTGGACAGAGGTGTCGGTGGTGTCGGCTCAGTGGCTTGGCATCAGACTGGCAGTGTCCTCGAGACCACCTCACACCTGGCAGATCTCATGATCACCGTCGGTGGTGCCGTGGTACACATGTCTTGGTGGCTCGGCTTCACCTGGACAGCACACGGCACACCACCACCTGGGCTAGTATTCACCTGTAGTCCAGTTGTCTCGGCCTATGCACTATCACGGGACGGTGACGGCATTGTAGTGGACTCTGGTGCCACTGGAAATATCACAGGCACCAGGTCCAGGATCTCGGCCTTGGATACCTCCTCCACTATTAGTTTCTCCACGGTGATGACAGGTCCTGTATCCCGAACTGACGGGACCTGCACACTACACCTGTACGGTCGTGAGGTACTATCAGGGGAGATAGATGAGTACTCTATTCCTGGCTGCCACTTCAAAGAAGGCGCCAGGACCCTTCTATCTACCCGGGTTATGCTCAGACACGGCTTCAGTTCTCCAGACTTCATCAGCATGACTTACACTCACTTGGACTCAGGCAGGACATACCGTATCACAGACAAGCAGGTGGATTACCTCTGGGATGAGCCGCAGCACCCGCATACTCACCACTTCGGCTCAGCAGCTGTCAGGACCCGCACAGGAGACTCATCAGACTGGCAGTGGAGTAATAGCGAGTATACTAAATGGGCTACTACTCACGGCTCTCCTACAGCTACAGCTAAACTTGGTACTCCGGCTTTTGATGTATCTATGTATGGTGACTCTCTGCCTGTTGGCGAGGGTAACAATCATCCAGCTCTTGAGGTTGAGCACTGGTCCATATCAGATGATTGTCACACCAAGCAGTGGACGGGTCAGTTCTTCTATGGTAACATTCCCTTCAGTATCAGTATGATTGACAGAATGTTGACTAAGGGCAACCATGACTTTCTCCTTGACCCGCATAACACCACCTACTTCTGGATTGTCCCATATATGCCACAACACCAGATATGGCACAAGACATGTACTATGGAGGTACTGCACATCTATCCTAAAGGCAGTAAGAAGATATTCAGTTTCTCACGGAAGCACACATATGCTTCCAGTCACCCACTGACACCGGCTGGCTCAGATGGCGGACCTGACAGAGTATTCATTGATGGCACTCCCTTTGAGATCTGTATCCTGTTCAGGAACAGAAACACACCTGTTCGGGTAAGTCCCTTTGTGGAGTTCCATGCCGTCATGGGTCACGGCTCTACGGCCAGTCTGCTTAAGCTCTACGACCTGCCTGGCATACAGCTCGGTCGGCCTCTGCTGTCTAGGCGAGCTATAGCAGCTATGCCGACCTGCTCTCAGTTCTGTGCAGTATGCTGTACAAGTAAGCTGAAGCAGAAGCCCCGTGGACACCATGACCAGCTGAGATCAGTTGCCATACAGCCCGGCCAGAAGTGGGCTGCTGACATGACAGGACCTATTACACCAGCTGGCTACAACGGCCACCTGTACCGATGTCAGTTCATTGACTATGTCAGCAGATTCATATTTGTATATACCTTCGTACAGAAATCAGAATACTACACCTGTCTGGTTCATTTCTACGGCAGCTTACATGCAATGGGATATGCACCACAGTCCATTACACTCCGTACAGACTGTGCTCCAGAGATGGGTGACCCTCAGTGTGTTGCTTTCTATCAGAAGCATCGTATATTACACCAGAAATCATCACCTACAGTACATACAGACAATCCTCATGCAGAGAATGCCATTGGCAAGATATCCGACATGGCTAAGGCATTACTTCTGGCAGCTGGCATGCCCGAGGACTACTGGCCTCTGGCTGCCACCCATGCTGGCTTCATATGGAACCTCTCTACTCACAAGAACATCTCTTCAACACCATTTCATCAGATCAGAGGCTACCACTATGGCTATGCAAAACTGAAGGCCTTCGGCCAAAACTGCTATATATGTCATTATGTCTCAGCAGCAGAGGAACTCCAGACAGCCTGGCATGTCTAGGAAGTCCCAGCGGGCGGCCTGGTCAGGCCGTCTTGTTGGTGTATCAGTCAGCTCTCTGGCATATAAGATCTTGGATACAGAGACAATTATGGTACACTATGCTGGCAAGCCTCACTGGATTCATAATCATCAGGACATGGGAGAGATATTGGGCTCCTTTCCGGACCCACATCAGGCAGAGCGGGAGTTTGATGCATCCTATGACAGACCGCAGCCGTTCAGTGACAGCTTTGACACAGCAGGCTCGAGGATTCATGGTATTGGTTCTTTCTTTGACGGAGAAGAGTCACACGCATGTGTTCAGCTTATTCAGACAGATGGCACAGTTACCTGGACTATCACACCACTGAGGATTTCTGTTAATAAAGTGTTAAAAAGTGTTAATTATGTGTTAAAAAGTGTTAACGGGTAGGAACTGTTAATATTGGTGGTATAAATCCCGGTGGTAAATAATGATTGGCTTGGGAAAAAGTTAAGGAATTATATAATTCATGTTAACAGAATGTTAACAGAATGTTAACAGAATGTTAAATTAACACAATTTTAACAGAATGTTAACACTTAATCGGAGGGGTGCCGGAGGGAGTTGAAATAGGCCCCCCTCGCGAGATCGTTACACATGTAAGGAATATTAACAGAAAATTAACACTTTTAATAGGAATCATACACGTGGCACTCGGATTAACAGTTTTGCCGGATACTAACACTTGGCAGACTGTAAACGGTCATGAATTAACAGATTTGACCGGATCGTCCACGTGGCATGACTATTAACACTAGCACCACTAGATATTAACAGAAATTCCAGATTGTTCCACGTGGCATGTATATTAACACTAGCACCACTAGCTATTAACAGAAATTCCAGATTGTTCCACGTGGCATGCTAAGAGGGACTGCCGATGCTACTAAAAGTACCACTGGAACAGATACGTTCCATGTGGCAAGCAGGCATTCGCTATCTACACAGAGCAACTGGACGGAGCTGATGAAGCTGCGCAAGCGTTCGGTGTCCTCCTTCGATTGCTGCGCGGAGCTGATGAAGTAGCTTGCGCTATTGCTTCTTGCAACGTACCGCTTTCATCCCCGGCCATAGGTAAGTCGCGTGTAGAGGTACGCGGTTTCCAGGTGGGCGATGGATAATGACCTTGGTTTCGAGACGGCTTACCGGTAGGAGAAGGGTACGTTTTTCTGCCTCGTTGCACACATACACGCCCCGGCTATTCATGGTAAGGTCCTCAACAGTGGGGTAGGCGGTCACCATAGCCAGGCGGCACACGGTGTCGTTGGCGGCGGAGTTCTCGGCGGAACGCTTCAGGAAGATCAAGTAGTAAGCCTCCACGGTGCCGTACTCAAAAGCGTCGGCCGCGCATGTACTCAAAGCCACGTTGAAGGAGATACGCGTTTTTGCCCGGGTGTAAACCCGGGATGTGAAGTCCTCATCGCCTCTTCGCATGCGCGAGAATCGAAGGACGTCCATGGCATCAAGGAAGGGCTTGCGTGATCGCCAAAAAGGGATCGGACGCACCCCACCAGTTCCCGGTGCAGACGACCCCCCTCCTCGTTTGCCAACGCAGCGGTTGGTACACCGTCGCGGACGAGATAGTGGCCGGTGTCAAGGAGATGGCACACCTTGGATGAATCGTCAGCCCGGGTGGTCCCAGAATCATGGTATTCGCCGCCCTTGGCCATGGCCATCTCCGTGAGCATGTCCGGAAGGAAGCGGATCCCTTCGTAGCTCCACGCCATGTCGTCCACCGCCTCTTTCGTGAGATACGCGTTCGCTATGCACGTGTCGATCGCCTTACCTCCAACCGGGGCTGGCACCACCCCCTTGCTGTCGCCCAGGAGACGCTCGACCCAGAGCTCGTTGGTGCTGCTCACCACGCCGGTTTCCTCCTCTTGCTTGCACAAGTGAACGACCGCCATGCGCAGATTCAAGGTAAACGATATTTGACACGAAGTGGGAACTGATTCCGCGCGATCGAGATGTCATCAGACCTGAGACAGGTCGTCATCGTCATTTCGCCGGATCCGAGGTGCCACCGCTCCGAGGTGCACATGGTAAAACTGAGAACGGAAGGTCAAAGGCAAAGGGAAAGGCAAAGGGTTTAAGATTTAGCGGCAGTAGGAATAGTTTTCAGAAGCATATGGAAAGTATTCTAGTGCTTCTGAAAACTATTCCTACTTCTTCTATATCCTAAACCCTTTGACTTTCCTTTTACTGCTGCACGCGACCGGCAAGCATCTTTGAAACTTCCGAGTTTCAAAGATGCGTTTTGTATTTTGGGTGCACCCTAAAATTACAAAACAGCCGAGCGCTTCCCGTTTGTGCGGGATATTCACATGTATTCCATGAAATATTTCATATGAATTAACACACATGCACACGCAGGGGAAACCCTCGGCTGCTTGGCATCTTTGGGTTTGGGTTCGAACCAAAACTCGAACCCAAAACATCTGCCTTAGAAATAAATTGCGCGTTTCGCGCACAAGTAACTTGAAGCCTTGAGCTTCAGGTAACTTAAAGATATATCCCTTGGCAGTATTTGTGCCAAGCTTCGTGCTCTAGGACGCACGGGAAGCCCTCGGCTGTTTGGCATCTTTGCGTTTGGGTTCGAACCCAAACCCAAACCCAAAACATCTGCCTTAGAAATAAATTGCGCGTTTCGCGCACAAGTAACTTGAAGCCTTGAGCTTCAAGTAACTTAAAGATATGTATCTTGGCAGCATTTGTGCCAAGCTTCGTGCTCTAGGACGCACGGGAAGCCCTCGGCTGTTTGGCATCTTTGAGTTTGGGTTCGAACCCAAACCCAAAACATCTGCCTTAGAAACAAATTGCGCGTTTCGCGCACAAGTAACTTGAAGCCTTGAGCTTCAGGTAACTTAAAGATATGTACCTTGTCAGTATTTGTGCCAAGCTTCGTGCTCTAGGACGCACGGGAAGCCCTCGGCTGTTTGGCATCTTTGGGTTTGGGTGTCACGTTCGAACCCAAACCCAAAACATCTGCCTTAGAAATAAATTGCGCGTTTCGCGCACAAGTAACTTGAAGCCTTGAGCTTCAGGTAACTTAAAGATATGTATCTTGGTAGTATTTGTGCCAAGTTTCGTGCGCTAGGACGCACGGAAAGCCCTCGGCTGTTTGGCATCTTTGGGTTTGGGTACGTTCGAACCCAAACCCAAAGGCAAAGGCATAGGACAGTTTCGTAGATTCTGTCCCGATGCCTTCGCAACCTCGCATGCTAACTCATATTATATTGAATATTCGTCATTCAAGCGTTGGATACCCCACGCCAACGGGAAGCGCTCGGCTGATTTGTTATTTGGGTATGCGCACCCAAATGACCAAAAACGCATCTTTGAAACTCGTTAGTTTCAAAGATGCGTGGCCGATGCCTTCGTGCTTATGTGTATATTTCATATGAAATATTCCATGGAATACATGTGAATATCCCGCACAAACGGGAAGCGCTCGGCTGTTTTGTAATTTTAGGGTGCACCCAAAATACAAAACGCATCTTTGAAACTCGGAAGTTTTAAAGATGCTTGCCGGTCGCGTGCAGCAGTAAAAGGCAAGGCAAAGGGTTTAGGATATAGAAGAAGTAGGAATAGTTTTCAGAAGCACTAGAATACTTTTCATATGCTTCTGAAAACTATTCCTACTGCCGCTAAATCTTAAACCCTTTGCCTCCCCCTTTGCCTTTGACCTTCCGTTCGCAGCTTTACCGTGTGCACCTCGCAGCGGTGGCACCTCGGATCCGGCGAAATGACGATGACGACCTGTCTCAGGTCTGATGACATCTCGATCGCGCGGAATCAGTTCCCACTTCGTGTCAAATATCGTTTACCAGATTCAACGTCAACATGTTCATGGGGCATTGCTGTTCCACAATCACCGCAAAGGCCCACAGCTCTTTCCCGGCCTCCTTCCGGGGCTCCGCACGGGACTGGAGGTCCCCACACAATCCTATTGCAGGCCCTCTCATAAAGTAGAGCACCGCCCGCCGCAAAGTCCACCAAGCCTTGTCCAACTCCGGATTCAAGTTCTTCAGAACATCCATGAACACCATCGGACTGAAAATCAAGATAAAGTTCAGCATGTCCTCCATGGTGTAGTTCCCTGCAACAGCGAGCTTTTTACAGATGTTAAGAACCGGCTCATCCTCCCCGCGTATGAAATGACACCAACAAACTAACAACAGTGCATACATATATACCTGGTTGTAGTAGCATTCATCCCTACGGTTAGTAGGTGTGGCCATTCCCTGCCGGTGCACACAAACATGGTTGCACGCGGACCGGGCGTATAAGGTTGGCGCATCTGCCACGCCCGTTCCTACTAAACAAGGCACATGCAAGGTGATGGGTGTCGGTATCCGTCGTTAGATCCGGGTGCTCACCCGCGTATTGCACGAAGTCCTGGTACTCCCGGTGCATGTCATGCGGCGCGGTCAGTCCCTTTCCGTTGGCCTGCAACTGCTTCAGTTGCATGGGTGAGAAATAACACGTGTTTGGGCAATTGTTCACCTTGTTTCGCAGCATTTTCAGGAACTTCTTGATGACGCCGTAACACATCATGTGCATGAACGGCAGCACGTACCCGTAGATGGGGTCAAAGTATTCCAGCTGCTCTAACGGCCCGGCTGCATAATTATCGGCCGGTTCGCATCGGATCCACACCATCCTCCGCGGTCAGCCTCACCAGTTCCTTGTGGTCCTCCTTCGTTAACCACACACTCGGATCATTGGCATACAACACCTCCCCTTCGTCCAAGTATGTCTGCGAGATGGGGTTCGCATAGCCCAAGCAGTACATACCATTACCGTTAGGGCCCTTAGTGGCCTCCCAGATGCTTTTGAAGTCGTTGCGCCTTGCCGCCACGGGAGCGAACTTCCCCAAGTCGTTACGCGCAATCGTATCGCAGTAGCATAACATCAGGAACACGCTGAACTGTTCATGCCACACCTGGAAGTACCCGTCATACACCCTGAAAGGGGTTTGGTCAGCATCGGCATGGACCTTACTCAGTTGTTTCAGCTCTTCCATCATGGGTTCTAACAACACGTCGACGTCCTTCCAGTGTTGACGTGGGCCAGGGGCAATCGAGATCACACCGCAGTGCTTCATCTTCACACGTTCCTGCGGATACCCTCCATTGCACACGCAGTCAAGCGCAATAGCCTATGATCTCTTCAAGCCGCGCTGGAGCGTCACACCTCCGTGCGCGCACACTCGTGTAGATGTTGCTGACTGCGGGTTGGGCTTTGTCACACGTCGTGACGCACTACCTACCTTGGGAGGGAGGTCCGCACTTCGCATCGCGCCGAACCGCGTGGACCAATTCCTGCGATGGCAACGCGCTAGTCAGTTGCGGTCCTTTCACCCATCAGGCATCGCCCATCGGCAACGTTCGTATACAATCAGCCGCGGCACTCGTCCGTTACAAGGAGTAAGAACATCGGCACGGGTCGCACTGTTTGTCATGCTTCTTTGCTTGCCCGTCGTCCTCTCCATATTCGATGCCCATACCAGTTCGTAATACCCTTGGTTTCTCCTGGTTCCCACTCGGCGTCTCACGCAGTAGTCTGCCACCGACGCTAGGGTGCGCGTTTACTCGTAGCCCGTGCGGACTGCTCATGACACAAGCGTTTTCGGGAGCTCTGGCCGTGGGACTCGCACGCTGCTTAGCAAAGTCGTAGTCCATCATCCAGCGCCGCACCAGCCGCTTCACGGTGAAATAGAAGTAGTACTCCTTGGGACGATACTCCTCCCCGCGCGCCGTTTTAACAACGTCGTACCTCTCCTCCGTGCACCACTCTGTGGGCTCGCCATCCGCATCACGCTTCGTGGGCACGCCGCATACCGCTTGCACCCTCTTCCCCGGCTTTCCCTCCCCGTTTTGCCATGCGAAATTGCGGTGGAACTTGGGACACACGTGTATCGCATAGTCCCATACGCTCTCCGCACCGAGCGCCCGTCTCATGTGCCATAGCGATCCCGGCAGGTTGCAAGTATTGCCGCCCAGGAGCATCTTCAAGACTTTCAGGAAGGTGTCGAAATGGTCATCAGTCCACCTCTCCCTACAAATTATTGGCCTGTCCACACGCGTGGAAATTCAGATGAACGACGCGTGGATTGCAGATGGACGCCGTATGGACGCTTTTTTTGCAAAATCCACACGTGTGAAAATGTCTAATTTGCAAAAGTGATGTTCATACGGTGTCCATACGATAAATCCACACGTCGTCCATACGTGTGCTTCCGTGTGGACGACGTATGCTAGTTTACCTGATTTTATTACGCGTGTGGACGCTCCGTACACTGCCCGACCGTATGGATAGGTGCCGTCCATACGCATGAACCGTTGGAAATTGCTGTCCACACGTGCGGACTGCGAGGAATGCCGCTTCTACCCCTCCTCAGCCATATGGACACCATGGGGACGTGTCCCTGGACGGTACCGACGCGTACGGACGACGTGTGGACGGGCGTATGGACAGTGTGAGGCCCGTGCCGTGCCAGTCTTTTGCGCTTGTCCGCACGTGTGGACAGCCATTGCACCCGGGCCTGGGTGTACCCGAGCACTGCTTGCCCCTTCCTCAGCCATATGGACACCATGTGGACGTGTCCCTGGACGAACCCATGCGTACGGACGACGTGTGGACGGGCGTATGGACAGTGTGAGGCCCGTGCCGTGCCACTCTTTTGTGCTTGTCCGCACGTGTGGACAGCCATTGCACCCGGGCCTGGGTGTACCCGAGCATTTCCTGCCCCTTCATCAGCCACATGGGCACCATGGGGACGTGTCCCTGGACCGTACGGACGCGTACGGACGACGTGTGGACGGGCGTATGGACAGTGTGAGACCCGTGCTGCGCCACTCGTTTGCGCTTGTCCGCACGTGTGGACAGCCATTGCACCCGGGCCTGGGTGTGCCCGAGCATTTCCTGCCCCTTCATCAGCCATGTGGGCACCATGGAGGCGTGTCACCGATCGAACCCATGCGTACGGACGACGTGTGGACAGACGTATGGACGATCGGAATTCGCCAATCCATACGTATGGACGTCGAAATTGGAGTTTGTTGAAACACGCGTGTGGACACATACATCCGCGCGTGTGGATAAAAGTTTACCCGCATGGATTAGCGGAATCATGCGTGTGAATACAGGTATCCGCCTACATACGGTTTATTTACATATATATTACATCGTGTATCATCCGCAATCATCTGAATCAGATGAGCTACTACTGTCATCCTCGCTACTACTGTTACCATCGAGTTCACGGAAGAAATCCGCCTTGCGATCCAACACAACTTGCAAGCAATCAGTTCGTCGTCGAATGGCCAAAGGGACAACATTTCCTTTGAACCGGGCAAGCCAAGCCGGCATGAAAGGAACATCCTGAATTACCACTTGATTCTCAATGCTGTTTGCGCGAACGAATGGCTGAGACACGTCCCATGGCATGTCTTTGCGCAGGTAAATGTTCTTGCTGATGTCGTCCGCAAGCGCAGCCGCCTTTGGGTACCAACGGGCCTTCAACAGAAAGATCTCGTGACCGGGAAGGTCAAGCTTGACAATCTTCATGATTTCCCCATACCTATCTTCAACGTCATCGTCCGGTATCTCGCCTGTAAGAAGTTGGGCTTGAGTTGGCACTCCCGGAGTTCGAAAGATGCTCTTGAAATACCGTTGACAGCTCTTCAAACCAATGTCGCTGTCGTGCACTCGGAAATCTTCACGCCCGATCTTGATGCTAGGATACTCCGTCCACGGGGCGATGCCGGCTAAGGCGAAGGCCTGCTCCTCCTCGGTGAAAGGCTGAATCTGCAAAGTTGTTGGGCACCTCCGCCACGTCTCTGGTTGTAGAAACACCGGAACCACGTCATTCGTCATCGGCCTTCGACGACCCGCCCGTCGGTTGCGACGATTCCGTTGCAGAGCGTTCCTGCATTCGCAAGGTACACACGGGTGGACTCAGTGTTCCGTACGTTGTCATACGGTGGCCGTACGCCGTCCATACGCCATCCACATGGCATTTGCACAATTTACAGACACGCATATGAGTTGGTACCTGTTGAATAAGGCGAGTCTGTCGTCGAAATTTTTGCACAGAATGTCGTACTCGGGGAACTCGGTACGAAGATAAACTTGAATCTTTTCCCTGTCATCTGTTGCGATTGACGCCGCGCAAGTGAATTAGTTGTCTCACAAGAAGACTGAAGAGAGAAAAAACGGACAATAGTGAAAACCTATCCGTGCGTACGGACAGGTATTCCCTACCATTTTAGAAAACGTTAGTACGTGCACTAACAATATACTAACGACACACTAACTGTATAAGAGTACGGCGCGTTAGTGTGCCTGTACATACACTAATAGCACCTTAACTGCGTCGTTAAGGTGCCGTTAGGGCATACATTCTGTGCAACATACCTTAACGGCACCTTAACGACACACTAACTAAGTCGGTTAACGCGTGGTTAGGACATTAACCGACACACTAACAGGCAC
Source organism: Cymbomonas tetramitiformis (assembly GCA_001247695.2). Lineage (NCBI taxonomy): Eukaryota > Viridiplantae > Chlorophyta > Pyramimonadophyceae > Pyramimonadales > Pyramimonadaceae > Cymbomonas > Cymbomonas tetramitiformis. Next base: position 18,130 of record LGRX02008837.1, read on the forward strand.
ACTAACGGCACACTAACCCACACACTAACGACACACTAACTTTGAGCATTAACGGATGGTTAGTATACAGATAGTGTGTCGTTAGGATATCGTTAATATACCACTAACACTACACTAACAGCACACTAACGACACACTAACTTTGAGCATTAACGGATGGTTAGTATACAGATAGTGTGTCGTTAGGATATCGTTAATATACCACTAACACTACACTAACAGCACACTAACGACACACTAACTTTGAGCATTAACGGATGGTTAGTATACAGATAGTGTGTCGTTAGGATATCGTTAATATACCACTAACACTACACTAACAGCACACTAACGACACACTAACTTTGAGCATTAACGGATGGTTAGTATACAGATAGTGTGTCGTTAGGATATCGTTAATATACCACTAACACTACACTAACGACACACTAACTTTGGGTATTAACGGATGGTTAGTATACAGATAGTCTGTCGTTAAGATATCGTTAATATATTACTAACAGCACACTAACCACAAAGAAACGAGTTTCACGCAGTGCACTAAATCAGCAAAAACAATGACAAAAAGAAGCAATGAAGACGTACGAGACAGGCTAGTTGTTATTATACAAAAACAAATATGTTACTAACCTGCTACTAGTCCTCCTACTAGTCCTCACTAACTACTACGTAAGCGGTGGTCCTAATTATTCGGTGTCATCATCCCCTTTTGGTGGACCATGGAATGCATGTTCCAGCATTCCAAACCGCACATACTTGCCGTGCAGGACGAGGTTCAGGTCCTTGGGCTGCTTTTCCCCCCTCAAAAGTTCCTCGAAATATTTTTCGGTATCCTTGCCGAAGTTCTTTGTCCTCTCATCCTCGCTCACATGCTTATCGGTGGAGGAGAGGATGTGCTTGAGGCATTTCCACGATTTGGTGTACCACTCATCCTGAGCAATTTTCTTGGTGTTGAACTTTTTCACCTGTCGAAAACGAAATATACACGTTAGCATGGGCAATCTAAAAAGGAAACCTGGAAAACAAAGGCTGGAAACCTATCACAGTGTGTAGTGACACACTAACTGGACTCTTAGTGTACAGCGGACATACTAACGGGACACTAACGGAACACTAACGTTAAAGACCGCATATTTTACTCACCTTGATAGATAGATACTCCGCAGGGAGTTTCACTTCGGCCTTTCCCTGGCCGTGGACGGTCTCAGCGTTGAGCTCGCACGCTGAAATCGTCCCGGCCAGGAGGGGGACCGTCTTCTTCAAGGTGAGGGGGGGGTTTGGGGTGAAGTAATCCTTGGGCTCAAGGATCTGGGAGGTGATTAGCGCCTCATCGGATTCCGTAGGTCTCGCGTAAAGGTAGACCTCCTTGCCGACCGGGTACCGCGTGGCGAGGTCTGCCTGGTCGGCGGCTTCCTCATCCGTGGGTGCGGTGGTGTTCCCCGCCTTTGAAGGAGTCCCCTTCTTGGGAGAAGCCTTTGAAGGAGTCCCCTTCTTGGGAGACTTTGCGGGCGGGGGCTCCACATTGGGCCCCGCTCTCTTCTTCCCCTTGGAGGCACCACCCTTGGAGTCATCAGCTTGCTTCTCCTCCTCCGGCTCTTCCTCCTCCTCCTCCCAGGCCTCGAAACAGAACTCGTCTTGAAAAAAACACCCCCCGCCGGAGTATTTACCGTGTTAGTTCGCGTATAGTGCACCACGACTGCTGGTTAGTGTACGGTTAATATACGGACAGAATAGTGCAATAAATGCGCCTTAAAGGAAAGGCCTAGTGCATAATACGGGTCATAACTTACTTATTGCCTCCAGTGACTCTTCTTCAACCTCCGCAGCGGTTGAAGGCAATGCAGCCAGCGTGATCCCTGCCGCCTCCAATGCCTCCTTCTTGGCCTTGTCGGAGTTCGCGGAGATTGTGAGGCCCTCCGCCTCCTTCAAACCCGAATATGGGTGGGGGTTGGAAGTGATAAGCACCCATTGCTTACCCTTCTTTTCCCACTTCCCATAGCGATAGAGGTTTTTAAAATTCCCAACATCGGCGCGCACTCGCGACCTGATGAAGGGCTCAATCGTGGCGTCCCTCTTCGCATCGAAGCCTGCAGCCTCCGCAACGTCCTTCACCAAGCGGTTGTAGGCGTCATGTTGCTCCGATGTTTTCAAAATCGGGCACCACTTCTGCTCCTTCGCCAATTTTACTACAAAAAAAACCCCCACGCACAACACAATATGAACAAAAGGAATTTGTTACGCTAGAAACCCGCGCGATCATCTTCAAGAAACGAAAACAAGGAAATAGAAGATCGCTCTCCGTCGCTCCAAGCGCGAATTAACTTCAAGAAATACAAGTGGTGAGTGATACTCACATGTCACTTTACGAATCGCCGTCCTCACCGCTCTCTCGTGGGGTTTCATTGGGCCCCGGACCCTTTGGCTTGCCCCCTTTTTTGCTCTTGCCCTATTCCTACTTGGGGCATCAAACATTGCCCCGCGTTGGGCTCCTTCGCCTATATGGGTGGGCGAAGCGGCGCTAATGGATCCGCGCGTTGCCTTAACATAGTTGAGGAGCCCCGCTATGGACTCCTCCTCACCATACTCTTCGCAGAGAGCTTCGTACTTTTCTTTCTCTTCGTGAGTTGGTTCCATTTTTTTAACGAGGCAGAGAGCAAAGCTGTTTATTTGGCGGCGATAGCACTCCTTTAGTGCACCTTCAAGAAGTGAACTTCGAATTCACGTGCTGGTCATCGTCAGTCTCGGTCGGTCGGTCAACTAACGTCCGATTTTTCAATTTCGATTCATGACTTAGTCATTATTTCCGTTGAATTGTCATCCTCTTCGATCGTAGCGCAGTTGGACATGATGAATGTGACAACCCATTAGGAAACCGACCGCGCGGGTTCGAATCCTGCTGTCGACTAAATCATTTATCGCGCGATTCGACGCCATCGCGCGATCACGATGGTTTGATGAAATTTTCCTATCACATTTGGGAATTTCGAGTTTTGGGGGAATATTCCATTGTTAGTACGCTAACAGGACGCTAACGGCAGGCCTTAGCGCACTAACGTTGCCCTAACTGAACACTAACAGAAGGAATCTTTTAGGGAATATGCCATTGTGCGTTAGTGCATGCCACCTAAAGCCTCCTTAACGACGTCAATAGGGCGCCATTTAGTGTCTTGTTGCATGTAATGCGCTAACTCAGCGCTGAGTTAGCGCATTACATGCAACAAGACACTAAATGGCGCCCTAATGACGTCGTTAAGGAGGCATTAGGTGGCATGCACTAACGCACAATGGCATATTCCCTAAAAGATTCCTTCTGTTAGTGTTCAGTTAGGGCAACGTTAGTGCGCTAAGGCCTGCCGTTAGCGTCCTTTTAGCGTACTAACAATGGAATATTCCCTAAACGATTCCTTCCGTTAGTGTCCAGTTGGGGCAACGTTAGTGCGCTAAGGCATGCCGTTAGCGTCCTGTTAGCGTACTAACAATGGAATATTCCCGAAAAGATCCCTTCTGCTAAACTCACACTAACAACGCGAATATTACATAATAAGAGGGCGGGTGGGGTGCGTGGGGGGGGGGGCAGAATTGGGATTTGTGCAATGAACAATAAACGTCAAGGTGAACACTTTGCGACTCTTCGTGCACAAGCCTCTCGCCCGGATCCACCTTCGCCCGAGCCCGCGCCCGAGCGTGCACCCACACCGCCTCCCGGCCGGCGTGGGATTCTTCTACAACAAGGCGCGCCGGTGTCCTCACGTGTACCCGTCCCACCACTAGCCCGCAGAGCCATTAGTAACCCCGCACCCCACGCACTTGTTTCTCCACCACCACCTCGTCAACCCGTTCCCGAAGGTTTCCGGTTGGGTCATGAATATGAGGGGGGCACAAAGAAGCTTCGAGTATCCGAGTGGGCGGCAACCACGGTGACGACGATATATGACGGGTGAGTCATGCCTTTATCCCTATACCTCGTGATATGCATGTCTCTCAAGAAACCAGTGAAACACGTTAGTGCCCTATGTCGATACGGTAGTGTACACTTAGTGCGATATTTGGTAACTAACAGTACACTAACGTGGCAGGAACTGTCTATTAGACACAGCTCGTGCCCTCTGCCACGCACGCGCGTGTGTCTTGGAGGCGAAGAAGTGTCGGTACGTCGGCATGGTACAAATTTTCACGTGTTGTCACGAGAAAGACGTACCGACCTGCATGACTCCCCGGGTCTTCTATGCTTGCGTAGTAGACATGCAAACAAATCAACGGCGTTACCCATCGTGGTTGCCGATTCCGCCCATTTTGAAGGCCGAGCGGGGCAAGATCATGTATGGTGGCACCGTGTTCTACATAACAGTATCTGAAGATGGTGTGCAAAGTTGCCTCCTATCTATTGCCGACGAAATCATGAAAATCGTCGCCAACCACCGCGGGTACGGTTCCTCAAGCACCTGAAATATGTGCGTATTAGTGCGTTGTTATCATGTTAACTGTACCTTATCAGTACCCTAACAAAGAGATATCTACAGGCCAGCGGAGGTCATCATCGACCACGATCATCTAATGACACCATTGCCGCCTCCCGTGGATCTCGTGAGCTACGAAAGCCAGGAGGAGTTGGATGTCCAGGAAAATATCGAACTCCTCCTCCTCCTCGACGACGTTGGTCTAGCGGGGTGAGTGAGCCCTCTTCTCTATTTGGGACTTAGTGCGTGGTTAGTGTGGGGTTAGTACATCCGCGACCCCTTAACCGCATATAAACGACGGGCTGGGCACTCAGTCCGTGCAATTTTCCCGCAGCAGGCAACCCACCGTGACCATCGACAGCTGGTTTCCGCACCATGGGATGGGTATTCCAGATGGCAGTGGGCGCACGAAAACGACGGTACTGTCGATTCGCGAGTTCTCGCACCATGTGGACACCGTTCATGATAACGACGCGGCGTTTTGGGGCCGTGATATCATTCCGGATCCATTGGACTTAGCCGACAATCCCTCGACCATCACCTTTGCCGACCAGCGGTGGGAATTGCTACCGCCAGTGGGTGTAAACCTGATGAACATTCGTCGGGACATTTGCAAGTTGGCCCTTGGGCTTGGAGACGCGAGCCCTGCTGGGTGAGGCCCTTTTCCCGAGTCTTATTGCGTGGTTAGTGTGGCATTAGGGCCTTAAACGCCATCTAACCACATGCTAACACTGACAGGTCTGACGAGCCCCACCGCGGAGCCTCGCCGTCCCCGCCCCCCGAGATGGACATGCCCGTCGACGCGTCGAGTGCGAACTCCATGGACTTCGCGAGCTCAGACCAGCAGCCGCCGCCGGATGACAGCCATCCCGAGCTCGCCACCCTCGGGCTTGGAGACGCGAGCCCTGCGGGGTGCGTGAGGCCCTTTCCCCGAGACTTACTAATGCGTGGTTAGTGTGTCATTAGTGGTTTAACCGCCATCTATCTAACCGCATGCTAACACTGACAGGCCCGACGAGCCCCACCGCGGAACCTCGCCGTCCCCGCCCCCCGAGATGGACATGCCCGTCGACGCGTCAAGTGCGAACTCCATGGACTTCGCGAGCTCAGACCAGCAGCAGCCGCCGGATGACAGCCATCCCGAGCTCGCCACCCTCGGGCTTGGAGACGCGAGCCCTGCTGGGTGAGGCCCTTTTCCCGAGTCTTACTAATGCGTGGTTAGTGTGGCATTAGGGGCTTAACCGCCATCTAACCGCATGCTAACACTGACAGGCCCGACGAGCCCCACCGCGGAGCCTCGCCGTCCCCGCCCCCCGAGATGGACATGCCCGTCGGCGCGTCGAGTGCGAACTCCATGGACTTCGCGAGCTCAGACCAGCAGCAGCCGCCGGATGACAGCCATCCCGAGCTCGCCACCCTCGGGCTTGGAGACGCGAGCCCTGCGGGGTGCGTGAGGTCCTTTCCCCGAGACTTACTAATGCGTGGTTAGTGTGTCATTAGGGGCTTAAACGCCATCTAACCGCATGCTAACACTGACAGGTCTATGTCTTCGGAGGAGTGTGACGAACACCTGACATGTCGCGAGAAAGAATGGCAGATTCGCGACGAAGTACATGCCATGGAAACTCGGAAAGGACAAGGCAGGAGAGATGGCTTGGTGTTATGTGACTGTGGGATGTGCTATGGCGTGGTCGCAAATTGGGTCAATCGAACCACCCGATGGCGACATCACAAACAATTCACAAAGGTTGCCCCCGGGGAGCGGTATTGGGATGCGGTACCAATCTCTCTACCTGATGGTCGCCCAGCCGTGGAATCAGACGACGATGTGGAACTCGTGGAAGACAAGGAGCTTGGTCAAGCCAGGTGTGCCGTATGATTTTACCGCTAGCTGGTATGAGTCTAGTTAGTGCGCTGTTAGGATACGGATAGCAACCTAACAATGCCTTATGTATGCAGCTCCGTGAAAGTTGCACACGAAGATCATGTGACGCAAAGACGTGACCAGGACGAGACCGGCGACGCCTCAGACGCTTTAGAGCTCGACGACGATGACCGGTCATACTCGACGTGCATTTCGGGTTTGGATTCGGACTCGAGTTTCTCCTACGAGTCATGTGGAAGTAAGGGCGAGGAGTCGTTTGGTACTTGCCCCGATTTGTTCTCCGACAATGACGCCGGATCCATGATGGACGACACCGAGGACTGGGGGAATGCAGACGATCCAGCCAAGCAAGACGTACATGCGGCCACAAAGAGCCTCATTGAGGCAATGATGTCTTTAAGCACAGCAATGGTGAGTTCTCAAAATGCGTTAAGACACGTTTAAGACACGCTTAACCTGTTAAAAAGATACTATGTATATTTACATACATAATCAAACATAGGTCCACATTCTCAAAGTTCTACGATGGAATGGGCGGGCGTTCTACACAGGCGCCCGCGGAAGACCGCGACGCAGTCCAACCCCCCGTCAACACGTTGGACCTCCTTGTCGATTTGCTTGAATGGAATAGTGAGGGCAAGATGTCCCAAGACTCTCTCACCAAGCTTCTCTCCATTATGAACAAGCACTTTGGGGAGCTACTCCATAGCTTTCCAAGTAGCTTCCAAGCTGCATGGAAAAACTTCGAAGCCTTCGACGCCCCCCCCAACAGAGTGGACTTGTGTGTGAATGGGTGTGTGTTCTTCGAGGGGGCGCATGCTAACGATGCCGTGTGCCCAAAGTGTAAGGAGGCCCGGTGGGAGGCGTATGGCGAGACGGGAGAGGTGGACGAGGGCAAGGGTCGGCGAGCGCGATCCCAATTCTTTTGGTGGTCTATCGCAGATATACTCCGACGTGTGTACGCTAACCCACAAACGGCGGAGTTGATGCGCGCTCACTCGCGGCATACTCCACCAGAAGATGGGTCATTCCGCACCATCTGGGGTAAGTAACATGCCGTTAATATGGCGTTAGTACGTCATTAATGTGTAAGTTGTGTGTAATGTGCAGACTAAACGTGTACTGCCCGACGTGGATGCATATCTTTTGTCGATTGCGTTAGGATGTGTCGTTAGTATGCCGTTAGGGTCCTAATAGTGTATGCTATGTAAACTAAACGCGCCCTAATGTGTATTCCTGTGCATTTTCGATTGTGCTCAGACGCGGAGGAATGGCAGGATCGGAAAAACGTGCGACACAAGGACTTTTTCGAGGAGGCCAGGAACATACTACTCTTATTCAGCGCCGATGGGGCGGCGGTGTGGCAAAACAAGGCAGGGGTATTCCCAATGTACTTCCAAATCTTGAACCTACCACCCCAAATCCGCACGAAGTACGAGTACATGGAGCTCTATGGGCTGATCGCCGGTCAACACCCATCCAACTGTCAGTTGCTTTATGGTAAAATGGTGGACGAACTGATCACGTTGTGGGATGAAGGCTTCGTGTGTTGGGATTCCTACGAGGACGAGCACGTGCGATTGAGGGCCATGCTCTATGCTATACTCATGGACTACAAAGGAGCGGTGGAAGCGGCCACCGTCATGGACGTCGGTGCGTATGCGGGATGCATGAAATGCAAAATTTGGGGGACTTATGCAGCTATGAAAAAGATGTTGTATTTGTTTGGCAAGCAGATACCGCCAGGTAAGAACGACCGATTGTCATGTAATAGCAGTTTAGCACACTAATGCAATACTATGCGTGTGTTAAGTGTGTATTAACGCCAGTTAATAGGGTCCATGTTTGCAAATTTAGTGTTCTTATGTTTCTGTTACAGGTCCACCAGAGTTGCGCACGGACGAGGAGTACAAGAGGCAGGCTCGAACCCACGAAGGTCTTCGAGATAGTGGAGACCCAGATCTTTCAGGAGACTACTTGGAAGAGAGCATGCGACGGACCGGCGTCAAGTTCTTGAGCGAGTTCGCGCGATTGGTGTACTTCAATATGGTGCGGGACTTTTTGCTCGATGGCATGCATGATATCATGAACCTCGTCAACCGAATTGCGGCTACCTTGCTCGGTCTCGACTTCACGGATGCAATGCGTCAGCACGCGAAAGACGATGGTGCCCATCCCACGTGGCACGCGACGACTAAAGTGAAGAATGCAAAAGGTATGTGATTTTGTACTTAGAGTGTATTTAGGAGGGACTTATTGCGTTAAGGCCATACTAAGAACACTTTAAGTCACAAGAGGGAATAAACTGCTGTACAGGTGAGATGGTGGAGATGTACAAGATGACGCACGGTCCTTTCGCGATCCCGCCACGCCCAAACAAGGCGTCAACTACCTTGCGTTCGGTGGAGACCGCTCGTAAATGGATGGGCGTTATGAGGCCGACGAAACGATGGGGACAAGGGCACAAACGAGTGTTACGAACCACCGCCGACAAGAAAGCCGCCAAACACATTCGGGCCCATGATGCCTTGAAGCTCATACAAAACTCAACAATGTCGACACTCAGCGCTTGGCCACGGGATGATGGACAGCCCAGAAATGACTTGGCAAAGCTGGTGGGCAGGATGACCTTGATCGTGCGCGAGCTCACGACTGAACAAGTGAAACCTGAGGTAAACGATAACATGCGTTTAGTATTTGTTTAGTACACAACGGACAACGTAAGTAGGTACTAATGGACAGATTTGTCTTTGTTGCAGGATATGGAGCTGCTGGCAAACGAAATTAGGCTGTTTTTTGAAGACCTGGAGTCCAGCGGTGCGGCGTATGCGTGGGCTGTGATCAACACTCACATGTTTTCTCACTTGGTCGAGCAACTTCAAAGGTATGGCCCAATGCGGGAGGTATGGATGTACGCCTTCGAGTCCTTTAATGGTTACCTCAAAAGGATCGCGAAGAACAACGCCTACCCCGTGCAAAGCATCATGTTCAACTGGAAGCGGTCAAAGGTTTTGCGTCTTGTGCGAGGGCTGATGCTCCACTTGGAGCGGGCGGGCAACACTTACTTCGCGGCCGGTGGCTCCGATTACGACGGAACGTCGTCCGGGTATTTGCGTCGATGTTTCGGCCGAGGGAAAACGTGTTGTCTTAAAAGACGACGACATCAAGGACTTGAAGGTTTGGATGCAGAGCGCAATTCCTGCTTATGCGAATCTCAGGGAGAAATGGGAAAGATACGTGAATGATGCCCGCAGGTGCGTGAAGTAGACACGCCAACACAGTACGTGCTTATTGAGTTAGTACACCGTTAGTGTGCATATAATGCATATCGCGTATCTTAGCGTACCATTTAGAGCACTAACTTTGTTATTTCTTGTGGATGCACAGCTGGAACCGCAAGGTTCGAAGTCTTCACAAGACACGCCGAGGTAAATACGCGCAGGCTTTGGGGAAACCCGAACACATTGACGAGCCAACTTTTGGAGCGTACACAGATCCCACAGTATGGCTGGGTCGAAATTTCACGGAGTATGAGTCCTTGCTCATGGTCGGGCCGAACCCGGTTTGCCGAAGCTTTTCCTACGTGACCATCGGAGATGGCTTTTACCGCACTGCTGGGAGTGATCGCAACAAGAGCACCTTGCATAGTTATTTCCGGACTTTCTTCATTGATGAGCAGTTGGATAAAGATGGAAAGGTGATCCTGAACAAGCAGGGTGTGCCTAAAACCAAGGAAGTTGACAGGTGCGTCCTCCCAAATCGAAATAGTATTCCGTTAGTGCATAAAACATACCACTTAATGTACCACGTTCGACCTATCTACATACATGAAACATGCTGCTGGCTGGGAGTGATCGCGATAATAATTATCAACTTGTACAGCTACTTTCGGGCTTTCTTCGGGAACGAATGTGTGGGCAAAGGTGGCAAGGTGATCCTGAAACAAGAATGGTGTGACGAAGACACCGGGTATGTGAGTGCTTGGCAAACAAAGATAGATAGTTTGCAGATAGCGCATAAAGTACTTCACTTAATGCACTATGTTCCAGCTAACTGCGTATCAAACATGGTGGCGGTATGCAGGCACGGCCGCATTACAAACATTCTGCGGGTGGAGATCGCGGGACGGATGTACACCTTATTGAAAGTCAACTGGCTGACAAAGCCAACCGAAGAACAAATCAAGGCCTATCGTAGGAGGAACTCGATTCTCGGGCCGGACGATTTGACTAAGACGGTGTACACCTTCAACCCGCAACGTGACCCAGCGGCTTTTGAGAAGAACTCCGAGCCTTTCATCTTAGCCAACAAAGTTGAACAGTAGGTCGTCGTTATACCACATCCGTGCATGGAGACCGCGGTCATTCTTGACCCCACGGCTGACTTTTTTGAATGCCTTAAGCCACCACTTGACTCCGACGACGACTAGGACGACAACGAGGACTGAACTCATGTTTCGGTCGACGGGATTCTAGGCCGTGGACAGTCCCTCGGCATCTTGCGTCGTGTGGTTTAGTGGAACACCCAGCATGTGCAGTGGTTGCGTAGATTCCGCACCTATACCGTGGTTAGTACACGTTTAACATGTTAGATAATATATGTTTAACACAATAACGTCTGATTGGGCTAGTGTACTAAATGCCACCCTAACCACATGCTAACGTAGCACATTCCCAAAGGAGCTCAGCCCCAATATCAGCTTCTTCAAACAGCGTCATACCCCCTTAACCAATGCCCAGTTCGCCATCCAATCACCTTAGATCATCACTGAAGTGCATTTGGACCCCATCCATGACCCACTACGCACCACGCCACGAGTCCACCAACTCCCACACTTAAGGAGAGTGGGAGTTAGTACGCCGTTAACACGCTAACGTGTGATTGGTCTAGTGTACTAAATGCCACCCTAACCACATGCTAACGTAGCACACTCCCAAAGGAGCTCAGCCCCAATATCAGCTTCTTCAAACAGCGTCATACCCCCTTAACCAATGCCCAGTTCGCCATCCAATCACCTTAGATCATCACTGAAGTGCATTTGGACCCCATCCATGACCCACTGCGCACCACGCCACGAGTCCACCAACTCCCACACTTAAGGAGAGTGGGAGTTAGTACGCCGTTAACACGCTAACGTGTGATTGGTCTAGTGTACTAGCGCCATACTAACGACATGCTAACGTAACACATTCCCAAAGGAATTTAGCCCCAATATCGGCTTCTTCAAACAGCGTCATATCCCCTTAACCAATGTCCAGTTCGCCATCCAATCGCCTTAGAACATCATTGAAGTGCATTTGGACCCCATCCATGACCCACTACGCACCACACCACGAGTCCACCAACTCCCACATTCAATCATGCTAACGCACATTGTGAACTAACGCATTGCGTTAGTACGTTGTTAGTACGCGTACTAAAAGTACGCGGCGTTAGTATGCGCTAGTATGACGTTAAGACACACTAACCCACCGTTAGTGTACGTACTAACGTTTTCTAAAATGGTAGGGATTCCACACGTGTGGGCGGCGTCGTCCGCACGGAAGGCCCTTCGTCCACGCGCTTGGACAAGTGCTATTGATCAAACGGACAATAGTAAAGTACTGTCCGTGCGTATGGATCGTTGTCCACGCGTGTGAACAACTACGTGCAAACGTACTTACAAAGCATCCACACGCATGGACAGACTGACATGCATGGTACACATAATACTTATGGATGTGCTCACCAGCGGATGGCCGCACAGTGCTTGATTTTGTTGTAAAGATGTTCTGCTTTGCAGGAGGTCGATAATGCGGAGCTCGACCAATTCGATGCATCTGCTTGATGCCCGCAACCATGGAAACCGTTCGCCGCAACTCCAATCCTTTCATCATGCTGGCGACTGGTTGTGAGCGGGTCTTGATGGACAGCTTCAACAACCCGAAATAGTCTTCGAAGACATACATCCAGATTTCCCGTGCAGGGCCGTTGTCCTTCAGCTGGTCGACAATGTGCACGAGAAGATGCGACATAATCACCAACGCCTCAGGGGTGTTGTTCCGCTCCATCTCATCTCTCAACTTCATGACTCGGCTCTGCAGCTTGTTCATTTTCTGAAAGGCAAAATGAGAGGCAACCTTAATCTCGAACCGGGACATGACAGGTGTGAATACTGGAGGAACACCCGGATGGACAACGACTTCATACGTCGTCCGTGCGGCGTCCGTACGGTGTCCACACCGAAGCACACGTGGATTAGGCTAATTAACGTACCTCTGGATCAATTGAGGGGGCGGTTAATTCTCGAACCACCACCGCAAATTCGCCGACGAACTTCGCGTATTGTGGACGGAGAACTTGCCCGTCAGCATTTTGCCAGGATGCAATAACGCCCAGTATCCCAGAAGTGAGGGATACCACCAGCTCCGCGGCCTTCATCTTCCGCACCTTATTCGGGCTGTTGTACTTCTCCTGCAAAAGTTTCTTAGATAGAGGTCCCATATTTGTCGGGAGCTTCAGACTTCGTACCCACTTGATTGCACCGGTCTTTGCGATCGGTGACAGTCCCCACGGTGATGGTTTGTCTGCGAAGAATTTACATTGTTAGGCATACAGTGGAGGGTCCATACGTCGTCCGAACGGTGGCATAGGACGTCCGTCCGGACGGAACAAGGTGTCCACCCGTATGGAACAGCAGAAACTCGCAAACGACCTACCAGCTTACCTGCCAGTCGCTTCGCAGCAGATCTTCGATCGTTTACATTTCTGGGTGGGGGTGCGATAACCCACGATCGATGGACCTTCATCTTTCGCGCATAGTTGCGTGTGTTCGGTCCCCAACCATCACCAAAAATCACGCAGTGGACGCCGTGAATCAGGTTGTACAAGATGTGCATCAAGTCGAGAAGGTAGTCTTTTACAACGTCAAAATCAGGAATGATTGACATCGGGCATGGTTCCTTGACCCCGCTCTGCTTCATGAATTCCTCGATGATTGATTTAGGCACTCGTCCCTCTCTGATCATCTTGGCGTGGAGCTGTTGGGTTTCGCGGACTTCGCTGTTGGTGCGAAGAGGAATTGATTCACCTGCTCAATGCCGGCGGAGAAAATCAACACAACACGCTTAGACGGTGAATCACGCGTACGGATGACATATGGTTCCGTCGTCCACGCGTATGGACGCCGGTATCCACTAGCCCGAACAGGGTGTTCTTTAACACATAATGTAAGCTAAAAATCCACGAGCTGTCCGTGGGGTGTCCACACGGTGGGCACACATACAGCCGAAGAAGGAAAGGGGACAAACGAAGGGGTCATGCGTTTACCTGGTTGCAGTCCTTGGTGTAGTGAGGAATATATGATTTTCGTTAGACCAGATGTAGATTTCTCAGTACCCCGTATCCAGCATCTTAGGCAACCTAAGTACGAATTAGCTCCCAATCGTCTCGCTGCGTCGCTCAAGCCAACGTAGTCTTCGAGCACTTTGTACAGCACGAGCTTGAACGTGAAAACCGTGTTGGTAACCACATCGAACATGCGTACGCCGATAGTCAGTCTGTTAACCTCCAAGGTGAACATGTCGTAGAACTTGCTGCTGACTTTCGGTTTTCCATCCCAGATTCCCCAAGTCATCACGTATTCTCGTTTGCAGCGAATTTCTCCTGGGAAATTGACAATCGTAAAACACCGCGGAGTCACCGTGCGTATGCCGTCGTTGAAGGATTGGACGCCATCCGCACACGCCATGATGGCAATGTTCCTCGGGTCTTTAAAGACGTCCCACTTGTTGCGAACGAAGTTGAGAAATCCTGGCGAGTCTGCACGAGCATTGGGAAACGATACATGAGAATTCCTTACGCTAACTGTCCACACGGGTGGATAACTAAGTACACACGTACGGACGACGAGCGAACGAATTGTCCATACGGTGTTCACACTCATGGACAGGTTTGCACGAGCTCTGGGAAATGGCACCTAAGATTTCCGCAATTAAACAGTTCACACGAGTGGATAACGAGGTCCGTGCGTACGGACGGCGTACGTATTTACCATCCATATGGTGTTCACCTACATGGACGAGTTTGCACGAGCAGTGGGAAATACGACATACGAATTCCGCACTTGCTTCGTCCACACGGGTGGACGATGCTAATCGTACCCACGGACGATGT
>LGRX02008838.1:0-14454 GCA_001247695.2 Cymbomonas tetramitiformis
CACCATGCGTCTGGTGTGCCTGGCGGGGCAGCGGCGCGTCACGCAGCCCGAGACAGCACAGCGAGAGCTGCTGCCTCATGGCGGTGCGCCTGGCGCGCTCGCGGTGGCTGCCATCTGCCACTCGCGGCGCGCTCTCCCCCCCCCAAAAGAAAAGCGGTCCGCTCCCGGACGCTACTCTCTCGGTGGCCCTAAGGGGAGGGCGCGGGTGAGCCCCTCGGTGTGCTCACCTCGTGGCGACACGCATGCAAGGGCGGGCCTCCTTGCAGGCGCGTGGCGATGCGTCCCGTCGAGACGGGTGCACTCGCCCGGAGCTTGGGGCTCGCCGGCCTCATCAGCACCCCGAGTGTGGGTGCCGCGCTCCGCGCTCGGCGGCGGGGCATGCGTGCGCGGTGTGCTGCTCCCAGGCACGCGCATCAACCTCTGCAAGGAGGCCCGATGCGCCTCGACGCGGTGCACACGCTGCGCGCTACCCCCAGGCACCATGCGTCTGGTGTGCCTGGCGGGGCAGCGGCGCGTCACGCAGCCCGAGACAGCACAGCGAGAGCTGCTGCCTCATGGCGGTGCGCCTGGCGCGCTCGCGGTGGCTGCCATCTGCCACTCGCGGCGCGCTCCCTCCCCCCCAAAAGAAAAGCGGTCCGCTCCCGGACGCTACTCTCTCGGTGGCCCTAAGGGGAGGGCGCGGGTGAGCACCTCGGCGTGCTCACCTCGTGGCGACACGCATGCAAGGGTGGGCCTCCTGTCACGCGCGTGACGATGCGTCCCGTCGAGACGGGTGCACTCGCCTGGAGCTTGGGGCTCGCCGGCCTCATCAGCACCCCGAGTGTGGGTGCCGCGCCCCGCGCTCGGCGGCGGGGCATGCGTGCGCGGTGTGCTGCTCCCAGGCACGCGCATCAACCTCTGCAAGGAGGCCCGATGCGCCTGGACGCGGTGCACACGCTGCGCGCTACTCCCAGGCACCATGCGTCTGGTGTGCCCGGCGGGGCAGCGGCGCGTCACGCAGCCCGAGACAGCACAGCGAGAGCTGCTGCCTCATGGCGGTGCGCCTGGCGCGCTCGCGGTGGCTGCCATCTGCCACTCGCGGCGCGCTCTCTTCCCCCCAAAAGAAAAGTGGTCCGCTCCCGGACGCTACTCTCTCGGTGGCCCCAAGGGGAGGGCGCGGGTGAGCACCTCGGTGTGCTCACCTCGTGGCGACACGCATGCAAGGGTGGGCCTCCTTGCAGGCGCGCGGCGATGCGTCCCGTCGAGACGGGTGCACTCGCCCGGAGCTTGGGGCTCGCCGGCCTCATCAGCACCCCGAGTGTGGGTGCCGCGCTCCGCGCTCGGCGGCGGGGCATGCGTGCGCGGTGTGCTGCTCCCAGGCACGCGCATCAACCTCTGCAAGGAGGCCCGATGCGCCTGGACGCGGTGCACACGCCGCGCGCTACCCCCAGGCACCATGCGTCTGGTGTGCCTGGCGGGGCAGCGGCGCGTCACGCAGCCCGAGACAGCACAGCGAGAGCTGCTGCCTCATGGCGGTGCGCCTGGCGCGCTCGCGGTGGCTGCCATCTGCCACTCGCGGCGCGCTCTCTCCCCCCCAAAGAAAAGCGGTCCGCTCCCGGACGCTTCACTCTCGGTGGCCCTAAGGGGAGGGCGCGGGTGAGCACCTCGGTGTGCTCACCTCGTGGCGACACGCCTACAAGGGTGGGCCTCCTTGCAGGGTCGCTCCGCGTATGCCTACTGTTCCTACCCTAAGTCCTAAACCTCCTAATACTTCCCTAGTACGCCTCGAGGGCCCCCTCGTAGAGGTGGACTCTCCAGATGGCGTTTGCTTCCCCAAGTGCGTAAGGATGTGAGCATGGAGCAACTGATAGTTGTCTGCTCACACCCTTAGCTAGGCTCGTGAGCGCTATGCTCTCAGCCTTTGGCTCAGCAACGCCACTAGGGTCCGGTGCGACACCCACCGAGCTCCTCGTGCCACGGGCCCCTCGCCGCCTACGTGAGGCTATCCGCCTTCTATCGCGGGCCCCTCGTCTCCCGCGGCGACCTGCTCGCCTCCTCCGACGGCATGCTCGCCTCGTGGGGGTCGCGCCTATCGCACTCCGAGCATCGCTCCTCCCTCTCGCATCCTGCGACGCAGCTTGGACGCCGAGAGCCTGCGAGCCTGTCGAGTCCAACGCCTCGGCCGATGGTCCGACCACGCCTCGCCTATCATGGGTCCCTCGCCTCCCGCGGCGACCTACTCGCCTCCCCCGACGGCATGCTCGCCTCGTGAGGGTCGCGCCTATCGCACTCCGAGCATCGCTCCTCCCTCTCGCATCCTGCGACACGGCCTGGACGCCGAGAGCCTGCGAGCCTGTCGAGTCCAGTGCCTCGGCTGATGGCCCGACCACGCCTCGCCTATCATGGGTCCCTCGCCTCCCGCGGCGACCTGCTCGCCTCCCCCGACGGCCTGCTCGCCTCGTGGGGGTCGCGCCTATCGCACTCTGAGCATCGCTCCTCCCTCTCGCATCCTGCGACACGGCCTGGACGCCGAGAGCCTGCGAGCCTGTCGAGTCCAATGCCTCGGCCGATGGCCCGACCACGCCTCGCCTATCATGGGTCCCTCGCCTCCCGCGGCGACCTGCTCGCCTCCCCCGACGGCATGCTCGCCTCGTGGGGGTCGCGCTTGCCGCAACCCGGGTATCATGCCACCTCCTCGCATCCGGCGAAGCGGCCTCAACGCCGAGCGCCTGCAAGCCTGTCGAGTCCAACGCCTCGGCCGATGGCTCGACCACGCCTCGCCTACCACGGGCTCCTCGCCTCCCGCGGCGACCTGCTCGCCTCCCTCTACGGCTCGCTCGCCTCGTGGGTGCTGCGCCTGCCGCATCAGGGACACCGCAGCACTTCCCCGCATCGGGCGACGCGGCCGCAACGTCGAGAGCCTGCAAGCCTAACAGGTCCGTGTGGCTAGGGGGCAGCCGTGCGCCCTCCCGGAGAAACGCCTCCGCCTCGCCGCTAGGTAGCGGCAATGACACCTCCTCGGGCAGCACCTCGGCAGAGCCACTAGAGGACTTCCGTGCACACTCCATGGGCTGCACCTCGACAGTGCGCTCCGATGATGACTGCGTGCGCCCCTCACGCGGTGACTCGACTCTGCTGGCAGGTGGCCGCTGCGCGCACTCGTCGGGCCCCACCGCCAATGTGCTGCCAGGGGCCAGCTGTGCGCACTCTCGGAGCGACGCCTCCGCCTCCTCGTCGGGTGGCGGCAGTGTGTGCTCCTGGGGCAACACTCCTGCTCTACTACCGTCAGGTGGCCACTGTGTGCGCTCCCCGGGCAGCACCTCCACCGACGACTGCGGATATGGGCCTAGTGGTGGCGCCGTGAGCGGCCTCCAAGGCTCCGCATCAACGGACAGCTGGGTGCGTGTCGCGCCAGCGCGCGCGTCTGTGTCGTGGCTTTGGTCGCGCGCCTCGCTCGGGGCACCGCCAGCGCTCTGGCTGTGGTCTAGCGCCTCGCTCTGGTCACTGCCAGCGCTCCGACCGCGGCCGTGCACCTCACAGGGGGTTGCGCCGGTGCCATGGCCGTGCTCGCGGGGCTCGCTAGGGGCAGTGCTAGCGCTATGGCTATGGGTGCGCCTCGCGCCAGGGCATATGTAGCGCATGCTCGCGCCATGCTTGCCACTGCACGCCCCGCTAGGGACAGCACTTGCACAGTAGCCGTGCGCTTCGCTCTGGGCAGCGCTTGCGCCGTGGCCGTCGCCGCGCGCCTCGCTCGAGGCATCGCTCGTGCCGTGGCCGTGCGCCATGCTCAGAGCAGCGCCGATGTGGTTGCGCGCCTCGCTAGGGGCAGCGCCAGCGCCGTGCCTGTGGCCGCGTGCCTCGCTCAGAGCGGCGCCGATGTGGCCGCGCGCCTCGCTAGGGGCAGCGCCGATGTGGCCGCGCGCCTCGCTAGGGGCAGCGCCAGTGCCGCGACTGCCACCACGCGCCTCGCTAGGGGCAGCGCCAGTGCCGCGACTGCCACCACGCGCCTCGCTAGGGGCAGCGCTCGTGCTGCAACTGCCACCACTCGCCTCGCCAGGGGCAGCGCTGGTGCTAGGGCAGTGGCCGCGCACCTCGCTAGGGGCAATGCCGATGTGGTTGCGCGCCTCGCTAGGGGCAGCGCCAGCGCCGTGCCTGTGGCCACGTGCCTCGCTCAGAGCGGCGCCGAAGTGGCCGCGCGCCTCGCTAGGGGCATTGCCAATGCTGTGGCTGTGGCCGCGTGCATCGCTCAGAGCGGCGCCGATGTGACCGCACGCCTCGCTAGGGGCAGCGCCAGTGCCGCGACTGCCACCACGCGCCTCGCTAGGGGCAGCGCCGATGTGGCCGCGCGCCTCGCTAGGGGCAGCGCCAATGCTGTGGTTGTGGCCGCGTGCATCGCTAGGGGCAGCGCCAGTGCCGCGACTGCCACCACGCGCCTCGCCAGGGGCAGCGCCGATGTGGCCGCGCGCCTCGCTAGGGGCAGCCCCAGTGCCGCGACTGCCACCACGCGCCTCGCTAGGGGCAGCGCCGATGTGGCCGCGCGCCTCGCTAGGGGCAGCGCCAGTGCCGCGACTGCCACCACGCGCCTCGCTAGGGGCAGCGCCAGTGCCGCGACTGCCACCACGCGCCTCGCCAGGGGCAGCGCCAGTGCCGCGACTGCCACCACGCGCCTCGCCAGGGGCAGCGCCAGTGCCGCGACTGCCACCACGCGCCTCGCAAGGGGCAGCGCCGATGTGGCCGCGCGCCTCGCAAGGGGCAGCGCCAGTGCCGCGACTGCCACCACGCGCCTCGCCAGGGGCAGCGCCAATGCCGCGACTGCCACCACGCGCCTCGCCAGGGGCAGCGCTGGTGCTAGGGCAGTGGCCGCGCCCCTCGCTAGGGGCAACGCCGATGTGGCCGCACGCCTCGCTTAGGGCAGCGCTCGCGCAGTGGCTGTGGTCACGCGCTCCCCTAAAGGTAGCACCGGTGACGTGGCCGTACGCCGAGGGCGCTCTGCGCTCGTCCGATCTGAGGTACCTCCCCCCCCCTTCGGACAGGCGCAAGACCGCACGGCGCACAATCCCACGGGACGCCACTCGCAAAAAGCCAAGCCTAGCAACGAAAAACGCCGCCCGCCGCCACGCCCGCAAACCCGCCGCCCGATCCCGCATCTCCTGACCCCTAAGCCAAACCACGCAACGGTCGCGCCCGACACGGACATCCCGCAACACCTGAAGCCGCAGAATGAACCACGCCGCCCGATCCCAAGCCCGCCGCTGAGCCATACGCACCGCGCAGCGCGAAGCCACGCGCTCGGCACGGCTCATCCCGACGCTCATCCCGGGGACCGCCGTGACCTAGGCCGTGACGTGCCAACCAACTAACGTAGTGAAGGCACTTACGCCCATGCAAAGCAACAAGCACACGCCGCACCCAGAAATTCACCACTCAGGCACGAGCCGAGTGGTCAAACCGGCCGAAGCGCGGCAACTCCTGAGTATAGAGGGCGCAAGCCCTAGGCCACCCGAGATTGAGAAACACGGGGTCAATTCAGCAAAGGCCGCACAATTTTAAAAAAATCGCGCAGCGCTCCCGCCGCGAAGGGTCGGTTCCGCCGAAAAATCCACGCGATCCCAAATCCCAAGCCCGACCTGCGCAACTGTGCGCTCGTGACACGAGCTCAAGCGTTATGCGTGAACAAGAAACATGCTAGGGCAGAAGCGCGCCTGAATCTCCTCGCGGCCCAAAGTACCCGGAGATCGGAACCTCAAGAACACCTGAAACCCGGCATCACCAACCCGCAGCCAAACCGACACGCCGCCCAAAGCGCACGACAAAA
This sequence comes from Cymbomonas tetramitiformis, assembly GCA_001247695.2. Taxonomy (NCBI): domain Eukaryota; kingdom Viridiplantae; phylum Chlorophyta; class Pyramimonadophyceae; order Pyramimonadales; family Pyramimonadaceae; genus Cymbomonas; species Cymbomonas tetramitiformis. Next base: position 5,795 of record LGRX02008838.1, read on the forward strand.
CATCCTAGATCAAAAGAAAGAATCTACGCAAAACACGTTTTCGTTCGTAAAAGTAAAAATAATTCCAAAGTCATACACGCAAATTCCAAATTGCATATACGCAAAGGACGCTACAACGCCACGTCAGGGCAGCCGTCCCTTTCGAGGACAGACTCAAAGTACATTCGCAAAGGGGAGGGAGGACCAAGGGCCCCAAGCCACCTCCTTCATTGCTAGGTAGTCGTACCAAACTACGTCGCGGATCAAAGCACTCGGAGAATTCCACTCCTAGAGCACCTGAATCCCACAACCACGCACCCACCAACACGAAGCAGAAACGCACGACACACTGTTCTCGATTTCGCAAAACAAAACGCCGGGCGAAAGGCACCACGCAAGGGGGGTGCAATCAGAATACGCAGAAACAGAAATTTTCAGGAAGCGACCGGTAAAAACGATCCAATTACCATTTTGTAGGAGTCCACACTTGACTTCTTCTCTTCTTTACGGTTTCGGACTTATACTATTCTACACTTATTAAACGACCGCACGAGGTATGCTTACGATTGGTCAACTACAAGACTTCGGTTTCGTAAATCTTAATAGTTATGCTTATGCTTTCAAGTGTATGCTTTCAATACACAATATACAGCGGATACGGCTCTTACTTTTTATGTTACAATTCTCAGTTCAGTTCATCTCCCCGAAACTGGTTACACTTAGAGTTCTTATGCATTCAGGAACTCTCTCCATAACTCAACTGTACTGAGTACTCCGTACAACAGGCTAGGCACCTCACATCAACATCATTCTGATCGGTCCTACTGTACTCCGTACTGAGTACTCTTGCGTTTTGTACTTAGCCGTTTTTCTTGCTCTTGTGCTTGCCTCCTAGCACAGTGGCTGCCACGTGTCTGCATTACACTGCGCGTTATGATGACGTGGCAGGTCACCCGTCGTCTATAAACCGAGAATAGTAACAGAAAAACACCGTCTAAAAACATGCATACTGGTTCACCTATCCCCAATAGTCTGTTCCTTGAAGAAAGGGCTTCTGGAGCTTCTTCCTTTAGAACAGAACGAATAAGACCGGCGATGACGTGTGCATTACCCGGCAGCCCAGCAGCGAGATGAACTTTGACGGTGCTGAGAAGACGCTTGTAAACACTGGATGCCTCTAGCAGAGCCTTCGCACGACCTCGCCGCTTAGGGGTAACTGGGGTGTTGGGTGTGTCAGAAGTATTGGTGGCTGGAAGGTACGACTTAATCCACCACTGAATATTCGACGGCGCGAGTCGAGCTGCAATCGTGGAACCATGTAAGTGAAGCTGAAACCAGCGTACTGTAGCCATTTTGTTTTGCGCCAACTGAAAGTATTTACGCATGATGACCTCGATCTCCAAGGGCGACCAGATGTATCGCTGCTTCGTAACCTTGTCGACAAGGTTTCCACTACTCTGGCCAGATTCTTCGTGAGATGTGACGAACTTATCATCAAACCAGACGTCGAATTCGATTTCGGTTTCGAAATCTCCATACTGTTTTCGAGGGAAACGCGTGTAGTCTCTCGAAGCTACGTATTGCTGTATCGCCGGTTTGTCGGTTTTCTGCAACAATAAGCTGCCGTTCCAGAAAGCAGTCTTTTTAGGACGTCCAGGGGTTGGCCAGGTTGCCTTAGCGAGCGCTCGTGAGAGGACTCGTGACCAGCGGGCAGTGGAAGAGCGGGTGCTAGGGGAAGCCGAAGGTAGCACTCCGAGTCGCTTGACAACCGGGTCGTTATCGGTCGACTTCGTCCCGATTTTTACACCTAAGCTGCTGACGATAGACGCCTGTGGCAGCTTATCCAAGCGTCGACGCTTGACCAACATGTCACTAATGGTGACTCTCACACATTGGCATGGCCCTTGAATGCCCCTAACCCGACAAATAAGGCAGTCCTGGGCGACCTGTGCACCTTCACTCATTTTGATTTTCAAGTTCTGAAATTTGTGCCGCCTGTGCAATTGTTTACCGTGATTGCCGTTACCTGGAGACTCTGCAGCTGGACGTGGAGAGTTGTCGACTCTCCAGCTGGAGAGTTGTCGACTGTTTGTCAACTGTTTATTTATTTTGTCGATTGTCGATTGTCGCACGATATGCGGTGGAATCATTATATAATTTCCGAACTATTCACTGTTTATTGTTGTTCGCACGATCAATGAGCAGGATATTTATTTAACTACTATCGATTTGTTGGACAGTTGTCATCACTAGGAGTTAATTAGTTTTTATCAATTGTCGTCCGATGAAAGAAAAATCAACGATTAATTTGATAAAAGGAAGTTCAATAGTGTAACCACAGTACCACCCCAATTGCTTTTGGGCTCTGGTGGTGTGGAAACACTGGGAATCTAAGGTATGTGTCCATGTTTTCCGTAGCATGTCTTTTGGAGTCATTGCGACTGTTGTGCTAATTGCTGCTTGGTGGTACCGCCGGGTACAGGAATCTCAAGACTGCCAAGCGTAGGGTGTCATCTCGCAGCAAAGTAACATTCAAAATAACCCAGAGGTGGTACGTATCGCTCACCGCTTCTCGGTGCTGGCCCTGCGTGATTTTGTTGGCGCGGGGAGCCGACGACTGCTCCGTGAAAACAGCGAAGCAGTAGGGCCATATTGCTCAATATTCGGGTCGTGCTTGCTTGTAAACTAGCTTGTCATTAGCATAATATACAACATGTTTGCCGCTCAGCTTCCCACTGCTCACTGTGTACTTGTAGAAACCTACATACCATTTGTCATTAAAACGATGTGCCACCCACTTGCCCTTGAGATTCTTACGATATAATAGCTCTACTGGTGCTGAAGTAACAATAGCAAATCCCTACTCGCCAGGGAAATCCAATGTGCACATTTCTGGTTCTTGATCAATCTCACTGTTGTCGTCAACGTCCACAACCGCAGTTGCTTCTGCCTCGACATCGTCATCCTCATCACTGCTGAGGATATCATATGCTCCTGATAAAAAGTGAGATAAATTGCGCCTATCTGATTTCTTTTTCGGTTTTGGGCGCGAGGTCCTGTGACTTTTGTTGCTATTGCGGGCATTGATGCTGACCCACTTTTTGTAAGCTCGCATGATCTAATCGTGTACTGCCTTCTTCGAAGAAATTGTTGGGCCATTCAAAAATATCATCATCAAAATGGACAAGGTCGCACTCTTCATACGATTGCGCTTTGCTCGTTTGATGTCTTTAATTGTGGCAAAACCCCTCTCGCAAGGAGCGTTCGCTAGAGGCAGTATCATCCTGATAGCTATCAACAATAAAATAACCGAGAATTTGGCATACGTAGAGGGATCAGTAAAACATTTCTTCCAAAACTCGTCAAACTTCCTGTCCCAAGGCGAATTATCATACATGGCAATCTTCAGAGCTTCCCACTGTTCTAGTGCTTTCTCTCTGTCAATAATTGTTTCCAGTTCGGAGTTCTCAAAGACTGTCGTGTAGTGCGCCAATAAAAGCTCGAACTCTGCATCCCCATAATCTCCTATGTCTTTCGCCTCCGTTGGAAATGATGCAGGGCGGGGTAAAGATTCGAAAGGCCTCCATTATGGCAGTCGTCGGAAATCGCTCCTCAAGTTCCTGGTGTAACGTTGTGGCAAAAAGTTTGATATGAATGAATACTGTCTCGTAGGCACCCTGCTCACAGCTCACGAGAAACGTGCCGTGTGGGTGCTGAAAAGCAAAAGAGTCCTCTTTCTCTGGGTTTATCCTTAGGAGCTTCTTCAGTGTGAGCCCTCCTGGAATAGCAGGTGCAATATACAGCAATTGCAGTCCGGACTTGCAGTTTTTCACGCACGTCAGAGCGTGCTCATAGTCTACTATGTCCGTCTGCAAGGATACACTAAGAGCGTTTAGCTTTTCAAAAACATCTTTCATAAAAGCGAGAGTCGATAAAAAAGTGAAGGAAGTTATCTCTGCGTGAAGTACAGCTGCTACTTTACTTTCCTTGCCCTCCAGCCTGAACTCTTCCTCAAGTGTTGGCAAAAGCCTCCATACCGACTCCGTGCTTTGACCCTTCCACAACCAGCGAGTAACGACGTCGGAAAGAACTGCAGTGCTACTGTCAAACCCAAGTCTTTTTTTAATATCGTAAAACCGTTATGAGCCACGACCTCGCTCGGTAAAAAAAAACAGTTTTTTCCGGCTTTCTTATGTGTCGTGCTCGGAGCTCATAGGTTACAATGGTTTCTTTTTACACATAATACTTTGTCATGTTTACACGGTGGGAATGTGTCGTATGAAAGCTTTAAAACACGGGAGCAATCCTGTGAGAATTATTTTATTTAGCATAGGTATCAAAATATTACACCTCCTTTGTGGCGTTGCAAAAACGAACTCCCTTGGCCACACATTGGTGACTGCGCCATTGAAGGAACCATTGTGGTCACGCTTTCTACTCTTGTAGAAGAAGGCGCCTGCACCCTTGGTCTGTGGGTTTGTTTGGAGCGCCCTTGATCCGCGAGCAACAAGGTATTGGCCTTGTTGTAATGTATGGCATCTTGGGTTTGAGTAGGTCTGACACTCTTGTGTCTGTGACCACTTGTCTCCCGTTGCGCCACAAAGAGGTGTAATATTTTGATGCAAAAATATTTTTCCACATATGTGCTCCCGTGTTTTAGATCTTTTAGGATATGTGTGATTACTATAAAATTATGATATGGTACTGCGCACTTTCTGGTCTTACATAAGATCAAGATAAGCATGTTATTTTTCACTATGTTCTTTGAGGTTTTGGAACCAAGCTATTCTCACACTGCATGGGGTGTTGGGCATGGTAAGGCGGAAACTTCAAAGGAGCGGGAATGTGAAGAACGAACGTGCATTAAGGTAATTGTATTCACTCTCATAACCTCACAACCCACACTCCGGACCACTCACTAAAAAATTGTAAGTGATTCCCCCTTCCCTACTCTTTTATGCAGTATGCCCTTTTTTGTGTGTGACAGGTGTATGCCCTCAGCACAAGCAATAAAACTGATAGAGATATGTATGTGTATCTGGTTGCCCACGGAAATATATACGTGTAGGTATGGTCGGGCAATACGCACAGAGGGCCTTTGGCTGTGGCATAAAGCATATGGCATAGAATATGCAATAGAAAACATGGAATAAGATTTGTGTATGCCTGTGTGTTTGTGTGTGTGCTATGCCTGGGCTAGCATATGTGTGTATCTCTGTGTGCGTGTGTTATGCCTATGCTAGGATATATGTGTATCTCTGTGCGTGTGCTGTGCCTGTGCTAGAATATGTGTTAATATATGTGTGTGCCTGTTGTGTTATGCCTATGCTAGGATATGTGTGTATCTATGCGCGTGTGCTATGCGTATCCCAGGATATGTGTGTATCTCTCTGTGCGCGTGTTATGCCTCTGCTACCTCTTACAGAGCAGAGGCATAACACACGCGTAAAGAGATACACACATATTTTGGCACAGGCATAAAACACGCACAGAGAGGTACACACATATCCTAGCATAGGCATAACACAACAGGCACACACATATTCACACATATTCTAGCATAGGCGTCTTTTGGCTATGCTAGGATATGTGTGTATCTGTGTGTGTGGGCTATGCTTGTGCTAGAATATGTGTGTATATGTGTGTGCCTGTTGTGTCACGCCTATGCTAGGATATGTGTGTACCTCTCTGTGCGTGGGTTATGCCTGTGCTAGGATATATTTGTTTCTTTGTGCCAGTGTTATGCATATGCTAGGATAGGTGTGTATCCTTGTGTGCGTGTGTTATGCCTGTGCTAGGATATGTGTGTATCTGTGTGTGTGTGTGTGTGTGTGTGTGTGGGCGATGATCGGTCACATCGTTTCATCTTTCCATGCTGCTTTGCATCAGGGTTGGGAACATGTATGAGTTTGTGGTATCTTGTCACGGCCCCGCCCTGCTCCTGATTTGCTTCTCACATCCACTGGGATGATGGTGGGCTGGCTTTTGTTGGCCGATCTCATGCCGTTCAGTGTGTGTGTGTGTGCTATGCGTGTGCTTGAATATGTGTGTATCTGTGTATGCTTGTTGTGTTACAAGCCTATGCTAGGGTATGTCGGTGTACCTCTCTGTGCGTGTGTTATGCCTTTGCTAGGATATGCGTGTATCTTTGTGTACGTGTGTTATGCCTCTGCTAGGATATGTGTGTATCTTTGCGCCAGTGTTATGCCTCCGCTAGGATATGTGTGTGTCTGTGTGTGTGTGTGCTAAGATATGTGCTTGAGTATGTGTGCATCTGTGTATGCTTGTCGGGTTATGCCTATGCTAAGATATATGTGTATCTCCGTGTACGAGTTTTATGCCTATGCTAAGATAGGTGTGTATCTCAATGTGCGTGTGTTATGCCTGTGCTAGGATATATGTGTATCTTTGTGCCAGTGTTATGCCTGTGCTAGGAGATGTGTGTATCTTTGTGTGCGTGTGGTATGCCTGTGCTAGTGTGCTAGGATATGTGTGTATCTGTGTGCGCGTGTGATATGCCTGTGCTAGGATATTTGTGTATCTCTTTGCGTGTGCTATGCTTGTGCTAGCATATGTGTGCCTGTCGTGTTATGCCTATGCTAGGATACGTGTGTATCTGTGTGTGTGTGGGTGTGTGTGTTATGCCTCTGAATATTGTGCCTCTGAGTATGTGTGTGCCTTTTATGTTATGCCTATGCTAGTATATGTGTGTATATATCTTACTATCTTTGTGTGTGTGGTATGCCTGTGCTAGGATATATGTGTATCTCTGTGCCAGTGTTATGCCTGTGCTAGGATATATATGTATCTTTGTGTGCGTGTGATATGTGCTATGATATATGTGTATCTGCGTACTTTTTGTGTTATGCAGTAGCTGGGATATGTGTGTATCACGTGTATGAGTGTTATCCTGTGCTAGGATATGCGTGTATCTTTGTGTGCGTGTGTTATGCCTCTGCTAGGATATGTGTGTATCTTTGCGCCAGTGTTATGCCTCCGCTAGGATATGTGTGTATCTTTGTGTGCGTGTGGTATGCCTGTGCTAGGATATGTGTGTATCTGTGTGTGTGTGCTACGATATGTGCTTGAGTATGTGTGCATCTGTGTATGCTTGTCGGGTTATGCCTATGCTAGGATATATGTGTATCTCCGTGTACGAGTTTTATGCCTATGCTAAGATAGGTGTGTATCTCAATGTGCGTGTGTTATGCCTGTGCTAGGATATATGTGTATCTTGTGCCAGTGTTATGCCCGTGCTAGGATATGCGTGCATCTTGTGTGCGTGTGGTATGCCCGTCGTGCTAGTGTGCTAGGATATGTGTGTATCTGTGTGCGCGTGTGATATGCCCTGGTACAGGATATTTGTGTATCTCTTTGCGTGTGCTATATTTGTGCTAGAACATGTGTGTGCCCGTTGTGTTATGCCCATGCCAGGATATGTGTGTATCCGTGTGTGTGTGTGTGTGTGTGTTATGCCCTCAATATTGTGCCTCCCGAAAGTATGTGTGTGCCTCCGTTATTTTATGCCTATGCTAGCATATGTGTGTATCTCCGTGCTGAATATTATGCCCCGTGCCAGGATATATGTGCATCTCCTCGTGCCGTTGTTATGCCTGTGCTAGGATATATGTGTATCTCTGTGCCTGTGTTATGTCTGTGCTAGGATATGTGTGTATCTCTGTGTACGAGTGTTATACCTGTGCTAGGATATGTGTGTATCTTTGTGTGCGTGTGATATGCCTGTGCTAGGATATTTGTGTATCTCTTTGCGTGTGCTATGCTTGTGCTAGAATATGTGTGTGCCTGTAGTGTTATGCCCAATTTGCCTATGCTAGGATATGTGTGTATCTGTGTGCGTGTGCTATGCGTATGGCAGGATATGTATGTAGCTCTCTGTGCGAGTGTTATGTTTTTGCTAGGATATATGTGTATCTGTGTGCGAGTGTTATGCCTGTGCTAGGATAGGTGTGTATCTCTGCGGGCGTGTGGTATGGCTGTGGTAGGATATATGTGTATATATTTGCGTGTGCTATGGTTGTGCTATGATATGTGTGTATTTGTGGTTGTGTGCTATGCGTGTGCTGGAATATGCGTGTATCTCTATCTGTGTACGAGTGTCATGCCTCTGCTAGGATATGTGTGTATCTCTGTGTACGAGTGGTATGCCTGTGCTAGGATATGTGTGTATCTTTGTGTGCGTGTGATATGCCTGTGCTAGGATATTTGTGTATCTCTTTGCGTGTGCTGTGCTTGTGCTAGGATATGTGTGTATATGTGTGTGCCTGTTATGTTATGCCTATGCTAGGATATGTGTGTATCTCTGTGCCTTTGTTATGCCTGTGCTAGGATATATGTGTATCTTTGTGTGCGTGTGTTATGCCCGTGCTAGGATATATGTGTATCTCTCGTGCCGTTGTTGTTATGTCAAAGTATAGGATATGTGTGTATCTCTCCTGTGTGTTATGCCCTGTGCTAGGATATGTGTATGTGTGTGCCGTTGTTATGCCCTCAGGTTAGATATACATGTATCTTGTGTGCGTGTGTTATGCCCTCGTGCTGCCATTATATGTGTATCCTCTGCTCCGTGTTATGCCCTCAGGCTAGGGTATTTGTGTATCTCTGTGTATGAGTGTTATCCCTGTGCTAAGATATGTGTGTATCGCTTTGTGTGCGTGTGATAT
>LGRX02008838.1:14474-54780 GCA_001247695.2 Cymbomonas tetramitiformis
ATATATGTGCATCTTTGTGTGCGTGTGTTATGCCTGCGCTAGGATATATGTGTATCTCTGTGCCAGTGTTATGCCAGTGCTAGGATATGTGTGTATCTCTCTGTGCGTGTGTTATGCCTGTGCTAGGATATGTGTATGTGTATCTTTGTGTGCGTGTGTTATGCTTGTGGTAGGATATATGTGTATGGATGTGCAAAGGGCGATACGCGTGTCCGACCTCGCGTCAATGAGGTCAAACACGCTCGAGAGTTTTCCAGTGTCGGCTTTTGCAGAATCGTGACCGTTTTTGCAAAATCTGTCCGTTTTTGCAGTGGTGAGTGTTCAAATGTCATTTGTTAAATATGCAATTTTAAGAATAACACGGAACGTTTCCCCCGCAGTGTGCCCCTGTCGAGCCAAAACAAGATTACTTCTTAAGATCATGTATTAATCTAAGCAGGAATTTCCTATTGAATATTATCACATATTCCTACTAAGTTTATCGATACGCGCATCACGTAGAATGATACCCGCAATCGCAACTATTGGGGGTTTTAGAAACTCAAAATTCCGTTCGCTATACCCGGATGAACGCGCCAGCCTACAGTGAGATGTATGGTTGACTGACGAGTCTGTCCAATTTATTTCGGAAAGATAACACACACCAGGTGCTATTTTTGCAAACAATTCCCTCACGCGATGCGCATGCTCGCTTGCAAGCGAGCGCGCGAATGAGGGAAGAAATCCTAGCGGAAACGTGGACGCAAATGACATCCGCGTTTCCGCCAGAGCTGTCAGTGCAGTGTCAGATGCTCAAAATATGTTGTATATGCATATGAGATATGCGTGATAAAGCCATGCTGTGCATTATGCGTCGCTGCTGCGCGTGAGTCGAGTCAGCGGACTCGACGAATGACAAAATCATCCACCCCCTCTAACGCGCCGCGTCCAGACTCCTAGAATCTGAACGGATCTTGCGCGCGCAAGAAATATGAGGTTCCTAACATACTTTAGAATGCATATGCAAAGTTACGTTGTGTTTGGTAGACGGGATTATTCCAAACACAACGGTCGCTGAAGAGTGACTTACGGGGCGCTCAGTTCAGCGGTCTTGACAGGCGTAAAATGGGACAGTCGTGAGTCGAGAATGGGGAAGGTCAGTCGAGAATGGGGAAGGTCACGTATGCGTCTGTCGTCTGTCTCCCTTTGAAGATTCTCTCAACAAAATATATAAACGCAAGTCCCGAGGCCAAAGTGTCACGATGTAAAAGATATCTATGATTGATGACACACTTACGAATATAAATCTTATAGTTCAACTCTAAACAGTGGCTCTATATGTCATCATCTTTAATTTTGGAAAGATTTAATATCCCAATTAATTCGAGAAAATGCATACAACCAGGTAAACGTGTTTGAACAGGTGCCACTTGGCAACTGTGGATCGTCTCGCCGATCAGAATCGATTCCATTATTATTCCAAATGGTTGCAGCACACGTCTGCTGGTGACGGGATGGGTTCGTCCGAATGTCGTGTGACGCAGTGACGCAAGACGCCTTTACCGGAGGTCACAAAAATAATTGGAGAGCGTCTTCGGGGCATCGATGTCATGTCATGTCTGCAATACACTTAACGTATGTCTGTGACGTATTGCAGATGTACACATACAGTTGTAAGTATACCGCGGTGAGTTGTATTTTGTCCGGAGTGTGCAGACGGAGATGCGTGGAAAGAGAAGAAGGCGCGGTACCCAGAGTTCTTCCAGGAGTTGCGGAATATAATCATCCTGTTCTGCGCGGATGGGGCTTCCGTATGGAAAAACAAGGCGGGCGTGTTTCCCATGTATTTCCAAATCTTGAACTTGCCGCCGGAGATACGCTCCAAGTACGAGTACCTTGAGGTCTACGGTATTCTTAATGGCATCCATCCCGCCGATACGACTCTTTTGTACGACAAGCTGGTCGACGAGTTGGAGGAGTTGTGGGAGACGGGCTGCGGAGTTTGGGACGCCTTTTCCGAGGAGTATGTTCTTGTACGGTGCATGCTACTCGGGGTGATCATGGATTACAAAGGCTTGGTCGATGCCGGGAAGCGAATGGATGTAAACGCCTACAAGTGTTGCATGTTGTGCCGTACGAAAGGATGTCACAGTCCAGCGCTGGGAATAATCTTCTACGCATTCTTCAAGCAACATCCTCCTGGTACGCTCTCATCGCTATGCCACGCAGCTTGATTGTTTGCAGCATGTTTGCAACATGCATCAACATGCCTGCAACATACCACAGATATGTTGTATTACTTGTGCACGTGCCATGCAGGGCCGCCGGAGAACTACCCGCATACGTTTGTCAAGCGAATGGGCGAAATACACGAGGCACTTTCCAAATCAGGTTGGTCGAAAGCGGACATGGCGGAACGTTTCTCGGCCACCGGATTCAAGTTGCCCGCCGCATTCGCAAGGTTGTCGTACTTTAACTTGGCGTTGGATTGGCTCTATCCCTACCAAATAAGGCCGGGTCCATGCGGTCCCGGGACCAATAGGGACCCATCATGGACCCCATATGGACGAGTGCTCATAGATTGGGGGATTGGGGGATTCGAGGATTGGGGGATTGAAAAATCACCATGTAAAATTATTAAATTTGGAAATGCCAAAAAATTGCAAATAATAAAAATCACAGTGATATTTTTATGAATTGCATGTTTTTGAAATCTGTTTTTTTGTAATCTACATTGTAAAATTACTAAACTTAGGAAATTGATCAGAATTCCAGAATTTGTGTGTGAGAACAGTGATTTTATAAAAACCATTTTTTCTTAAATAAACCGTGCGTATGTTAAAATCACTTTGTTTTTTCTGTCGTACGTATGTATTTCTAAACTTCTCATTTACTCAATTCATTTACATATTTTCCCAATCAATAAAATTTTGGGTAACACTCACGCAGGTACAAATAATACAAAGCTTTTTCTCATATTGCAACAGTTAACAGTTACGTACGGTAAGAACAACAATATTTAATGCAATGTATTGTATTTTGTCCCAGTTTCTTGTGCATGCACAACACCTTACGAAACTAGTTACAAAAAGTTCAGGCCACCGCTCTTACGCCTTAGCTCATTTGTGACGACAACGTCTTTTTGCACCAAAATAGTTCCATCAGTAGGGGGTCTCGAAATGTTGAAATGCGCTGGCATCAGAGCGAACACGCAACGTTTAACTGGACAAAACTGGCACTTATGAGAAACGAATTCTCCAGTACCCAACAACTTTCTCTGACATTGCACTACAACTCGCGGATAATTTGGAGGCAGGATGGGCTGAGCTGAATTGGTGGCCTTGGCAGTTGCACATCCAACTCTACTCTTTGAGGCAGCACACGTTGCATTCTTCCCAGTCCCTTTTTGCAAAGACCATTCTTTCATCTCTGGGACTCGGTTGGGGGACATTTTTAGCACGTGTGAATTTTGGTGGTTTGTGCACGCGTGAAATCAGGTGACGTGTGTTTACTAGTGTGTGAAATAATAGGGAGTCATTAAAAAATGCATAATGCCTCTCAAACAAAAAAAGGGAAATAATAAGAGAGGGGGGGAAAGTCGAAGCTACCCTGAAGCCGCTATGAAGTTGCTTCCCACACTGTGGAATCTACTACTATATTTAGCGGCGTTTACAATAAAGCTCTACCAGAACTTAAGGATCTTATAGATTTTAAGGAAGCCTGCGCACGCAAAGATCTTCTAGGGAAAGATCTTTGCGCTTCCAAAGACAACCTCAAACTTTGTCACGCAGATTAAGCTTGCAGCGCCAACATCTTTAAAGCAATTCAAACTTAGCGGCGTCGCAAAGTTTGCTTGAGCAGATTGTAAGTTGCGTTGGTTGAAGCTTGCGCAAAGATAATCTTGTACGGAAAGATCTTTGCGCAAAGACAACCTCAAACATTGTCGAGCGGATTAAGCTTGCGCAAAGCTCCTTAAAGCTCTTAAAACTTTGCGGCAGCGCACAGTTGCCTTGAGGAAGTAAGCGTTGATTGAAGCTTGCGCAAAGATCTTCTAAGGAAAGATCTTTGCGCAAAGGCAACCTCAAACTTTGTCAAGCAGATTAAGCTTGCAGCACAAAGATCCTTTAAAGCTATTCAAACTTGCGGCGTCGCAAAGTTTGCTTGAGCAGATTGTAAGCGTTGGTTGAAGCTTGCGCAAAGATAATCTTGTAAGGAAAGATCTTTGCGGTGCGCAAAGACAACCTCAAACATTGTCAAGCGGATTAAGCTTGCGCAAAGCTCTTTAAACTTTGGACTAGTAACTTTAATTTAACAACCCGAACATGTACAAAGAGAACTAAGGTAATTACGAAGTACAAAAGTCTCTGTGAAAAGTACCCGTCATCGATGACAAAAATACAACCTGCAAAAAGGCCACCTGTCAGTTGTACTGTAAAAAAGAAAGTCTGTCATCGATGACGGAAAGAGTTCACAGCCGCTCTTCCACGGGATCTCTGGAAAAGTTTTCCGTCATCGATGACGGAAACAGTTAGCAAACGGTAATCTTCAGGGTCTTTTTGTGTCTAAATAACTTTACCGTCATCGATGACGGAAAAGTTAAACAAGAATCAACCGTCTCACTGTAAGGAGCTTAATTGTGAAAACATAAAATAAAATATTTCCGTCATCGATGACGGAAACAGTTAGCAAACGGTAATCTTCAGGGTCTTTTTGTGTCTAAATAACTTTACCGTCATCGATGACGGAAAAGTTAAACAAAAAACAACCGTCTCACTGTGAGGAGCTTAATTGTGAAAACATAAAATAAAATATTTCCGTCATCGATGACAGAAATATTAGGTGAGCGCTCATCTGCATATTATTTTTCTGCCTGTGCGATGCTTTCGTCATCAATGACGGAAATAAAAAACATCCTGCAAGAGCCCAGAAAGTTCACAACAACAGAAGAAGAAAAAACACCTACAATGCCGACTGGTCCCGACTCCCAGGGTCCCGCCTGGTCCCGCCTCAGTGTCCCGCCCAGATGGTCCCGTTCATGGGATCTGGTAAGACCCGAGACTCACTTGGTTAGTTTTATGCGTTATGCAGCACCTACCTTTTAAGACAAATGCTAACTAAACTTAATATTTGGGCCAGGTTCAACTGGTGTTGGAGCACTCCGAGCCAAGCGTGCCTTTTTTGGGACTGAGAGTTGCACCACCAGCTTCTTCGGGGCTGTGTACCACCTTGCTCAGGCACTTGCTGAGATTACCAAGTCAGAGGAGGAATAGGTTAGTGAAATATGTTTGTTGGTGTGTATATTTGTCTATTTTGGCCCGTGAATGTAGCAGACTGTTAAAGTATTAAACAAGAATAATGGTAAGCCGGTGGCAGCGGTAAAGTGTTGTGCGTGTTCAAGTGTGGTCACCAAAAAAATGTCTAGTGTGTCCCGCATGGTTTTCTAAAATAATCAAACCGGCAAAGAGTCTACTAGGAAACGTGAAGTTATTAGTCTGCATAAGTTTACAATAATAATGCAAAAGTGCACGGCTGTGGTAAAGTGTTGCGCGTGTCCGTCCGTGAAAGTGTTGCGTCCGTGAAAGTATTGGTACATAAAAGTACACCTGGAAAATGTCAAACCGGTGGCAGCGGTAAAGTGTTGTGCGTGTTCAAGTGTGGTCACACAAAATTGTTAGAAATGTGTCCCGCATGGTTTTCTAAAATAATCAAACCGGCAAAGAGTCTACTAGGAAACGTGAAGTTATTAGTCTGCATAAGTTTACAATAATAATGCAAAAGTGCACGGCTGTGGTAAAGTGTTGCGCGTGTCCGTCCGTGAAAGTGTTGCGTCCGTGAAAGTATTGGTACGTAAAAGTACACCTGGAAAATGTCAAACCGGTGGCAGCGGTAAAGTGTTGTGCGTGTTCAAGTGTGGTCACACAAAATTGTTAGAAATGTGTCCCGCATGGTTTTCTAAAATAATCAAACCGGCAAAGAGTCTACTAGGAAACGTGAAGTTATTAGTCTGCATAAGTTTACAATAATAATGCAAAAGTGCACGGCTGTGGTAAAGTGTTGCGCGTGTCCGTCCGTGAAAGTGTTGCGTCCGTGAAAGTATTGGTACGTAAAAGTACACCTGGAAAATGTCAAACCGGTGGCAGCGGTAAAGTGTTGTGCGTGTTCAAGTGTGGTCACAAAAAATTGTTAGAAATGTATCCCGCATGGTTTTCTAAAATAATCAAACCGGCAAAGAGTCTACTAGCTAGGAAACGTGAAGTTATTAGTCTGCATAAGTTTACAATAATAATGCAAAAGTGCACGGCTGTGGTAAAGTGTTGTGCGTGTCCGTCCGTGAAAGTGTTGCGTCCGTGAAAGTATTGGTACGTAAAAGTACACCTGAAAAATGTCAAACCGGTGGCAGCGGTAAAGTGTTGTGCGTGCTCAAGTGTGGTCACACAAAATTGTTAGAAATGTGTCCCGCATGGTTTTCAATATTTATGAAAACGGTCGAAAGACTACGAGTAAACTTGAAGTTATTAATTAGAATAATGTTTTAGGAAAACAGTCGGCTGACGGTATAGTTTTATAAGTAGGGAAGAAATGTGGAATCTCAAAATTTTCTAAAATTACAGCTCTAAAATTCACAATTTCAAATGAATCTTTGGGGAACGGGAACCAAAATTTTGTTGATATTTTTGCCACAAATACCGTTTACTGAGGTTTCAAATTTTTGTGTATCCATAGTTTCACAGGGTAAAAATTAAAATTCCAACTTTTTAGAAACTTGAATTCTGGTTTTTCACCCTGTGATTTTTTCAATCCCCCAATTCCCCAATCCCCCAATCCCCCAATCTATGAATGCTCATATGGACCCGTATGGACCACATGGACCCCACATGGACCCGTGAAAAATGGATCACATGGACCCGTCGATGAAGCCTTCGGGCTTTTACCACTAGATTGGTCCAAAAGTTCCTATCGGTCCGGGGTGGGTCCCACACTTGGTACCACTGATTTCTCGGTCCATGCGACATTTCACCATGGGTCCATGCGGTGTTTCGTCGGTCCATGTGGGGTCCATGTGTCCATCGAAATCTCACCACGGATTCCTCGCCGCTGGCGTGGGGGACCTCGCATGGACCCGTATGGCCATGCTTTAAGGCAGCATGTGGTGCATGGACCGACCCTGGACCGACCCCGGGCCGACCCTGGACCGACCCCGGACCGACCCTGGACCAAACATGATCGCTCGGACCCAGGTTGGACCAGCACGGACCAAACCTCCGATAGGCGCCCAACCGTACGGACCATATATGGACCTCGCGTGGACCCCGCGTGGACCCCGCATGGACCCATGGGTGGAGCACTCGAGATGGACTGCACGGGGGAGGCGATGCGTGGACCTCGCATGGACCTCGCATGGACCCGGGAGTGGCGCACCCAAGATGGGGTGCGTGGTGAAGGCGATGCGTGGACCTCGCATGGACCCAGCATGGGCCCCGCATGGACCCGTAGGGTGGCACACCCGAGATAAACTGCGCGGGGAAGGCGATGCGTGGACCTCGCATGGACCCGTGGTGTGGCGCACCCAGCATGGGTTGCGTGGTGAAGGCGATGCGTGGACCCCGCATGGACCCCGCATGGACCAGTGGGGGCGCACCCAAGATGGACTGCACGGGGAAGGCGATGCGTGGACCTCGCATGGACCCGTGGGGTGGCGCACCCGAGATGGGGTGCGCGGGGAAGGCGATGTGTGGACCTCGCATGGACCCGTGGGGTGGCGCACCCGGCATGTGTTGCGTGGTGAATGCGATGCGTGGACCTCGCATGGACCCCGCATGGACCCGTGGGGTGGAGCACCCGAGATGGACTGCACGGGGAAGACGATGCGTGGACCTCGCATGGACCCGTGGGGTGGAGCACCCGAGATGGGGTGCGCGGGGAAGGTGATGCGTGGACCTCGCATGGACCCGTGGGGTGGCGCACCCGGCATGGGTTGCGTGGTGAAGGCGATGCGTGGACCTCGCATGGACCCCGCATGGACCAGTGGGTGGCGCACCCGAGATGTACTACACGGGGGAGGCGATACGTGGACCCCGCATGGACCCGTGGGGTGGCGCGCGATCAGAAATACGGTCTGACTGCTGGGTCAGCGACAGCGGCCTCAGCGGAAATCGAGTCCATGCGATTATTCGCCGGGGCCATGCGCTTATTAAGTGGAGTCCATGTAATTATTAAGCGGGTCCGTATGCTTATCTTGCGGGTCCATACGATTATTCCGCCGGTCCATGTGGGTGGTAATAAGCGGGTCCATGCGACTATTGTGTGGGTCCATACGGTTATTCAGCGGGTCCGTGTGGTTATTTTGGGGGTCCATACGATTATTCGACGGGTCCATGCGGTCATTAAGGAAGTGCATGTGACAAAATGACCGCACGGGGAAGGTGATGCGTGGACCTCGCATGGACCCCGCACGGACCCGTAAAAATATTTACACTGTACATATGTTACACATTTGTCAGTAAGAAACGGTTGGGTTGGTAGCATACTAATATTATCATACATCGAAAATAGGGGTATACAAAAGGTCCCCGATAGGTCCAGTACGGGTCCGCAATGGGTCCGGACGGGTCCAGGGTGGGTACGCTCGAGGTCCATGCTTCAAGCGGCGTGATCATCTTCATCGTCAGCAACTTCACCAACAAAGTCAACGGTCCGGTCCAGAACCACCGCCAATATACCGGGCGTCTCTCTGATTCCCATAGGCAGTCGGCGGCGGTTCAAGGGTGTGATTGCTAAGCGCTTAGGCAGCCACGGTATTGGCACGATGCAAACCTGGGACTCAATTTCTTCGGCTCGGATAATAGAATCCTTCGTGGCCCATGGCAAGTCGGTGCGTAGAAGTACGGTCTGGCTGATGGGATCAGCGACAGCGGCCTCTTGAGGAAACCACCTGACTTTCACCAAAATGAATGGGTCGTGGCCGTGGATCGACATTTTGAAAACATCCAGCAACTCCGCGTACCTGATTGATCAGTATAATTCTGGGTAAAATTTGAGATCGCCTAACTCAACTGAACGAATACAACGAGGGCAACATGTCGTCCCCATTAGACCGGGATGTGGGCGGGATGGGGGCACGCACCAGTCCTGATTTTCGTATTGGGGAGTGCGAATGCCGTCAACCATTTTGTGTCCAACGAATATATCTCTGAACTTCACAAGCATGTATCGCTGAATACTCTCCTTATGAAGGTCTTTATCACGAGCTCTGAACATGCTACGTCCAACCTTTACATAACTGTATCGTAAAAGTCGTGGCGGTGGCGAGGTAATGAAGTTGATCTCTTCCGTGGTAAACTGCTTGACGACCATTCCTTCGCCATTGGGGTTCGGCTCCTTCCTCCACGTGCTGGCGTTGTCGAAGGTAGGGTCTACAAGACGCAACGGGGCAATCCACGGGTTTCCAGCAAGTCGTTGCCGACGGACACGTTGTTGATGCATCCTGTTTTGAGAATCAGGTGAAGACATTAGTCCGATGCGGGTCCCATGCCGGTCCTAGGTCCCGCCCCCATGGGGACATCGTTTCCGATGGTTCCAAAGGACGACTAGCGAGTGCGACTGACTATAAAAGTGATGCAAGTGTGGGTAGACGACCCTCCCTCAGTCTGGAAACACCCAGCTGGGGGAGCTCATGCGCCAGTTTGCAGCCCAGCAGCAAGAAATGCAGGGTCTCCGGCAGCAGCTGGCAGCAGGGCTTGCTGGTGCTGCTGCTGTGCCTGCGCAGCACCCGGCCGTCAAGGTGGAAGCGGGTGCTACAGGCAGCGCGCCTGGCGATGCGGGGGGGGTCTTCCACACGACAAAGGAAGCCCCCCAGCATCTCGTGAAGTCATTGCAGCGGTCGACAAATTTAGTTTGCGGAAATAATTTAAAAAGTGGAGTATGGGCCCCTGGATGCACCATCTCCACGCTGGAGGAAGAGAGCCTGGACGAAGCCGTTGAGGCGATCAAAACGGCGACGCCAGGCTTCTCGTACGAATGCGTGCGGGATTACATAAAAAACCGACTGACATATATGAAATGTCAGACCACCACCTTGGGGAGGTGGAAGCTAAAAACCACAAAAGAATGCCCGACGGGTTTTTTCCAGCGTTTTGACGGCCCGGCCCGCGGCGTCCGGGTGGCATCGGACGCCACCGGCGAGCTGCCCGGCAAGAAGACCACCGAGACGGTGCTGAATTACTTCGACGCCGGGCAGCCCACGGAGGGGCCCCTCTTTGAAGCCTTCTGGGCACTGGAGGGGGTGCAGTACGTCAAGCCCGCCGACGTGCAGCCCGCCAACTTGGGGAAGCCCGCCGCCGGGCTGGACAAGGATCAAGGGGAGAAGATCCCTGCCCCAGTCGCGCCCGAGAAGCAGGGCAAGGAGAAGAAGTGTTCGTTCGTGTGGCCACTGGTAAGCAAACATACCTGTTATGTTTTTTTACCCTGGACCCCTTTGTTTTAAGAGGGACGGTACAGGGGCCACGTTTAGCCCTCGTACCGAACCCACGCTGGACCGACCCACAGTGTGGTAGGGCCGCTCCAGCTGAACTGCAGTGTGTGAGTGTGGGTACGATGTCGCTGACTGCTATTGGTTTGGGGCTGGGTCGCAGGCGGATGACTCCACACTGGTGCTCGGGTCATTCGTCGCCGTGCACCGCATCCGCTCCAAATCCGTTACCCCCTTCCCCGAGGAGTTCGCCTCCTCACTCCTCGACTACGACAACGATCGGTTCGAGTTGTGTTACGGGGTGGTGGAGGGGGTCCCCGGGGGGAGCAGTGTGAATATTGCCAAGGGGGGCAAAATCCCCAAGGACGTCGTGGAGGTTTTGCTCAAGTTCGGAGTAAAACCTTCCCCCCACGACGAGAACGACGAGGCCGGGGACCATCACGACCGCATCCTTGCGATGCACGAGTTATCCATCACGAAGTTGCTCGCTCTCCCCTCCAACTCAGAAAAAAAAATAAACAAAACAGAACTCCAGCACGACGCCAAGTCGATAATGGAGGCAGGCATCCTGGTGTGGTGAGTAACCCTTCAGTTCACACGTTTTGCCCTCTGTAAACCTGGGCCCGTTTACCTCTGTAAACCTGGGTCCCGCACGGTCCGGTGTTCTGCCCGCACCCCGCCCCCGTATGTCCTGTATGGTCCCACGTGTCGCCCCAACCCCGCCCCAGTATACTCTGTGTACTGTGTTGAGGTGTGGTGTGTCTACGTATGCAGGTTGCCAGTCAGTAACGTCAAGCTCAGCAAAAATGCCTCTAAGGTATTTGCTGGTATGAAGGTGCAGAGCGCCAAGGAAGCTTCCGAACGAAGTACTGCCAGCCACGCCGCCAAGGAGGCCCGCAAAAAGGCGGCAAAGGAGATGCTCGGCAAGGCCAAGAGGAGAGCGGATGGGGGCGACGAAGCCGAGAAAAAGAAGAGGAAAAAGGGCAACTCAAATCGTTTTGCCTTATTTCAATACATCGGGGCCCCAATTCAAAAAGCCCCCCAGAACCGACTTCTGCGATACGCGTCCAAATGCCGTGAAAACTTGTCCCCATAACGCTAGACCCTTCCTTAGATGATACCAAGTGCTAGTGGGCGAGTCTGACACCATTTGGGTGCCCATGCTAGCATACTCATTTTCGCTGTGTCCAGGCTGATCGCGGTTCAATAGTTTGGCCAATATGTTACACGTGTATTGGAATGTCCAGATATTAGCATACCGTCTTCAATATGCCTCCAATATGCCTCCAATACGTGTTCAACACGTGTATTGAACCCGTCTAGAAACGTAGGGGTATCTCTTTGCGTGTGCTATGGCCGTGCTAGGATACGTGTGTATCTGTGTGCGTGTGCTATGCCTGTGCATGCATATGTTTCTATATCTGTGTATGCCTGTTGTGTTATGCCTATGCTAGGATATGTGTGTATCTCTAGTCGCGTGGGTTATGCTTGTGCTAGGATATGTGTGTATCTCTGTGTGCGTGTGCTATGCCCGTGCTAAGATATGTGTTAGCATATGGCTATGGCATATTGTTTAAATATACCTTACTTCCAAGAGTGTTTATGGTATAGTAGAATATGTGGTTTACAAGTACTATACCTTACTTTCAACAAGTGTTTCTGGTATGGTAGGATATATGTGTATCTCAGTATGCGTGTGTTATGCCTATGCTAGGATAAGTGTCTATCTGCGTGCGTGTGCTGTGCTTGTGCGAAAAAGCGTGTTTCTGGTATAACATGCTTGGGTAAAATGTGTGCTCAGGAAGAAAATATTCGCGCAGTGGTAAGTTACACTATGGCAAATGGTCCAGAGGGCTATTATTTTGGAGACGCCACTATCGGCGAGTGCACGAGGATAGTGTATAGCGTGGAAACGGAAGGACAAGGAAAAGAAAAGGATTGCCACGGCTGGAATCTCACCAAGAAAGCGGTAAGGCCTCTTAAGGAACACTTTTTGCAAAAATAAAAGAAGTGCGTGGTGAAAAAGTGATTTGGGTTGAATGTACAGCTCAAGAACTCGGTCAGGGTGAACTCACGCAGCAAGCTACAGCAAAAACTATTTGCAGGGACCATCCAAGCATACCCAGAGGCGTTTACTGGTGTTGGCAAGGACCGTGTATACAACTATAACACAGAAGGCTTACAAAGTATGAAACTATTCCAGCAATCTTTATTTTCTCTAGTCCTTTCTATAGTTCGTTTGGTTTATACTCACTTTTCATATCACTCACACAGGTGCGTGGTGGAGAAAGAGCGCAGCTTCAGCTGAACGCCCCCAGGTCGATCAGTGTGGAAACGACCTATTTGGGTCTATTTTGAAGAAAGTGTTCGGAAAGAAAGATCAAAACTTCGATGCCAAACTCTTACTTTCGCTGTAATGTGTGTTGAAAAGGCACTCCTTGGCCCAAGCTTAAAAGATTGGGCCATCGAGTATGAGATAAATGAGAACTCATCCACAAAGTCACAAGTTGTGGTAAGTATGCATTTCCTTGGTACTTTTGCTTGGTTAGAGTACACGTTCTTTTCAACTAGTACTCACTTTGACACTTTCGACGTGCAGAGGTGCCAAATACCTTGAGCAAGGAGTACTCAAGAATTTTTACCCAAGTAAAAAGATGGAATATGGTACACTCACGTGTGAAGCTGGCGCAGTCAGCCAAGTGGCCTGCAACTTTAACAGAAATTCTTCAACACCAAAACACAATAGGAGTGGGAAGTATAGATGAGGAAGAAGAAGACTTTACTAGTCAGTGATAGTTGATAATGGAGACAGTATGAGTACATGCAAATGAAGTACCTAGTGTACTGTATGGTGTTTTTTTTGTATTTGTATATACATATTTGAAAAGTTGCCTCCTTTACCTCTAGCCTTGTGTTCTGAAAGTTTACCTTTTTTATGTGTGGTGCATGATACACTTTCTTTGAATGCTTGAAGACATCTTGAGCATATCACACCTGTCCTTCCACCGTTCCCGTACCTGGAGCGTTCCAGGATCGTTCCCGTACCTGGAGCGTTCCAGGATCGTTCCCGTACCTGGAGCGTTCCAGGATCGTTCCCGTACCTGGAGCGTTCCCTCTACGATCGTGTAATTTCGCCGAAACCGGAACGATCCCGTAAGAAACTTCCCTCCCGGGATCGATCCCGTTCCGGATCACGAAAAGAGCGATCCCGGATCGCCTCGCCATTTTCCAGATGGGGTACCATAGTCGATCCTTCCTGTAAGCTCATTAGTTGCAAGGCCTCACAAACAAGTTGTTAAAAAGGTTACACTCGTTCCTAATCAAATAAAACAGACAAACAAGGGTCTTTTCTGGTGCGCACATATCAATCCCGCGCGGCTTGCGTCGCGTTGATCCGGAATTAGAAACCCTTTTCCTTTTGGTTGGTGTATCCGCATCAACCTCTTCTTGTTCTTCATCCTCCAGCTCTCCTTCCCCCTCCTCTACACGTTCTTCCTCATTTTCATCAAACTCTTCCTCCTCATCCACCTCTTCACCCTCCTCATCCTCCTCTCCAGTGCCCGAGTCCTTGTCCAGAACGCCGAAACCAGGTAACGATTATTAACTTTTTACAGCCCCCTCTAAAAGAAACAACGTCGGCAACTAATTGGGAAATACAAAGTCGGAAAGCTACCTGGCCTCCAAGTCTTCCTGCTCCTCTTCATGACTCCTCAACTCGCATGCCAAACAACAATAATCCTCTTGCGCTTTCAAAGCCACTCCCCACTCCCTTTGTAAACCCAGGGTTACCACAAGTAGCATGCATTGCTTGATCACAGCCGTCGCAAAAGTAGATCTGATTCTTTGTACGTTCTTTCTTCCCACATACATTGCAAGCGCACGCGGGATCTTCCATGTCCTTAACCGTCCAGATACACGGGCCGTCCCCTCCAAACAAGGTGCTCAACGTCATAATTGTACCACAAAACAGTTGGTGCTTTCTAGTTTCTAGCCTTTTCGGTTACCAATCCACGCTTAATATATCCGCATCCAACACAATATATACTCAAAATGTGTAAAACCTAGAAAAAACCTAGATAAAACCTAGGTAGACAACAAGGTTCAAGTACCGCACAGTAGGTGGGGTACTACGGTCTACTGTACTATCATTGTGTCATGATGTGACACACCGTCCCACATGACGTCTTCAGAGTGTCTTTGAATTTCTTGGAGTTGTCTTTGATTCTGATATGACACCCCTGTTAAAGGTGTCATGCTGTCTTCGCCCTGTCTTCGAAGGCCTTATATATATATAGACTATATATACATATGCCAAAAATACCTAAGTGAGCAACTGCTGTTTTCGCGGTCTGAGTAAAAGCTAAGTCCCCGTTACGGTTACGAAGGCAAAACAATAACGAGCGTCTGACTCATCGTGTCTCAGCGCCGCCCTGTATGCTAGCTCTGCTAGACTGTATCTGCGGTCAGTAGCGCGCCCTAACCGTTCTTGGTCACCAAATCCACGGAGAGCAGCTCCTGTCGTCAACTTGGTCACCACCTTGACTGTCACGATCGTGACCTCCAGCATGACTGTCACGCGTTCGTCACCAGGACTTCTGTCTTAAGTGTCACAACCCGGCTTTCTGACCACAATAAACCGCGGTTTGCGACAGTAAGCCTTCCGTCGAACCACAATTTTCATACCACCTCTCCTTTTTCCAAGTTGGCGCGGGTCTTTAGACGGCAAAATTTCTCCTCTCCACTTATTTTCCCAAGTTGGCGTAGGCCTTCGGACCGCAAAATTTCTCCTTTTCCCCATTCTATCTCCCGGCGGGGTAGCGCGCATGCTTTCGGCGCGGAGGTTTTGGCTCCCCGCTATCAAACACGGCTCACACGAGGGCCTCGACCCGCAATTTCACTCCTGCCGACCTTCGCTTTTCCCGGCAGGCGTTTTGCCCACAACTTTGTTAAACCCTACACTTTGCTTTATGCAGAATGGGTACAAGGGTGAACTCCTAAAAAGTTTCAATTTGTCCACACTATCTTTCCCCAAGTTGGCTCGGTAAATATGTGTGAGAGCAAATGCCATTTTCCCGAATAGCCTTGTACAAAATTGCTTGGGTCAAATTTTACAATTTGTTTTTGCAAATTTTATTGATACCCTGAAACAGTCATAATTTAACGAGAAAAGCAGAAAATATAAGGAAACTCACTGAAAAATCCTTCCCTAGATTTTGCAATATCATTTTTTAGAATTTCAAGGGAGAAACGCCCATTCCAAAAAAATCCCAATTTCGAAAGTTGACGACATACGGCGCTTTAGTCATCTAACGAAATGCGCACATTTGCTTTGCAACCACCGGAACAGTTCCCGACAATCGCTCGACAGTGACACGGTAAATGCATCGATATGCCGATATAAACATACAGGATCGCAGTGCGAGGCCGTGCCAGAATACCACGCACACACGTACGCAGCGCCCGCACACAACACCCGGCGGATCACTCACGTGGAGTAAGAGCAGCAGCGGTACTGTGGCATATCCCCCGCGGAGCAGACGGCTTGCCGAATATGCACACCAAGTGTAGCTGCCAGCATGGATAACGAATAGAGGAACACATATTAGTGTACACATAGAGGAATATGACACATGCGGGCACCGAGTTGCTCCCCTCACCACACAATCAACGCATCAACACATTGAGTATGCACAGACACACAACCACAACGTACACAGCACCCTAGTACCATACGTGCCGCGAGCTCGTGTGCCGGCAATGTCGCGTGCGAATATTCCGAAGGATAATGGCTACTGCCAACGAACTTCTACAAGTGTATTGTCAAGACACCATGCCCCACTGTGTGGACATAGTGATGCTGGAAGGGACAGAGTGGGGACACGAATGTGAAGGGTACTCGAACAGGCAAGCGCTAAGTGACACAGGACACCTACACCTGATATGAATAGCATACACTGAAGACACCAGGTGGGAGGAAGCACTAAAAACGAAATACACCAAATATGTACCATTTGTGAAACTACTCGAGCTGCACGGGTAGAAAGCAACGCTTCATGTAATGGTATTCGGAAACACGGGCACAGTATACGAACATACAGTGCAGATACTAACCACGCACCTGGGGTTCGACAAAGAGGGAAGCACTACGCCTGCTAAGAAAAGGACACGACCTAGCGGCAGGCGTACGCGGTAAGCCTAACCCCGATATACATAACCCAAGTAGTGGATATACAACCAGATTAAAATCGAAAGAAATAGGAGTCTCGGGGACTATACGCTCCACACCCTGAAACGGGTGTTGTTTTGGTATCGCGAAATCATATGGACGGTATCTGTTCATGCTGTGCAATAATGATGTGTGTGTTTGTCCGCTATACCGTTACGTCCGAACGAAGCACTCTAAGCTGGACAGAATGGATTAAGCATGCGCACACATGGTTGTGTTGTATGCATGGAATTTCCCGCATGGATAAAAAACTTCGTAATCATAATTGTCAACCAAATGTAGCTGATGACTGCTGAAGAAGTATGCGACGTAGTTCTAATTATGCTATTCTGCAAATGCTATCGCAATCTGGCTGGACAATATATTGTTGGATTCGACTTCCAAGTACTCTATACCATCTTTGTGTCCCGGAGGTTGAGATGTCAAACACCGTTTCACAGGGTTATGCACGAATTTCACTTGTTCTCTGACAAGATGACAACTTATGTCCAAAAACTCTTGTAAAGTATACCGACACAAAAAGGGCCTCGCGCAACACTCAGATCTTAATTTGAGAGAACCCGTTCGGATATCTGAGCAAGCTCTGCAGCAAGCTCGTCACGGTGAGCAGAAGCTAGTGCAGCTTGTATTGCATCGACCAAACTCACTGCTTCCCGGCCCAAAATATACAGCGCACATATCCCTGGTCATCACATGTGCCCCCACATCAGGTTCAGGGTCCTGGTACTGATTTACAGTTTGTGCACATGTACTGTGCATACAATCGATGACAGCATTCCAAACCACCTTTGCCACCTCTCAATTTGATGGCCCACAGAATAATAATCTGAGCAGCTCAAGGTTGCTAAGTCTCAACAGCCAAGGGTCAAAGGTGCCCCCCCAAAAGCACATTCAAGAAACTCTGGCGGAATGGACTCTGGGAGCCAAACAAACCTTTGTGCAAGACCGCGCGGCACATGCCCTCACTGCTCTGCAACTGTCTTGCCAGCTCAGCACACCTCTGACCGCCTGTGTCACACAAAGTCCAACCTCAGCGCTCCACACAAAGTTCAACTTATGGCATGCTCCATGTACACCCAGTCGGCGCGCTCCCGGGCTTGGCAGGGAGCAACAGCACTGATGGCTAGAAGCGCGGGACACTGTCGGGTGCCACAGCTCCTTGAGAGCACACACGCCATCCCTACTCGGGCCTTTCTCTGTGAATGATCTTGAACTTGGCGCGGGAGTCAAGAGCAGAGGGGCAGAGGACCCGTGAGAAGGGGGCAAAGAGAGCCATGCAGAGGGCAATCCACTGGAGGAAAGGCAGCCACGCACCCGACAGTGGTGAGAAATGGGCGCGTCGCCACCATGGCCTGCGATCACTCCAAAGCACCTCCATTTGATCCTGCACCCAAGCCGCCACCCTTAGCGAAAGACACTCCACGAGCACAAAACGCAAAGAGGAAGTATGACACGCGGGCCCTCACCTGATCATGGCATATGACACGCGGGCCCTCACCTGGTCATGGCATATGACACGCGGGCCCTCACCTGGTCATGGCATATGACACGCGGGCCCTCACCTGATCATGGCATATGCCACGCGGGCCCTCACCTGGTCATGGCATATGACACGCGGGCCCTCACCTGGTCATGGCATATGACACGCGGGCCCTCACCTGGTCATGGCATATTGTTGGCAAAAGCTCCGCCAGGCTGCGCCAAGCCTGCGTGCCTCCAGTCCACCACGCAAGATACTTCAGCTGATTGAGGCGCGAGCTCTGGAGAGCACTACGATCCCCCTCCAGCAGCATCAACAGCCGCCCCAGCCGCAGCAGCAGCAGCCGCCGCAGCAGCAGCCGCCGCCGCAGCAGCAGCCGCAGCAGCCGCAACAGCAGTAGCAGTAGCCGCAGCAGCAGCAGCAGCAGCAGCAGCAGCAGGAGGAGGAGGAGCAGGAGCAGCAGGAGCAGCAGCAGCGGCAGCGGCCCCCCTCCAACCCCAAGGGAATGCATCAGGAGTAGCACACCCGGGCCTTAGTGCAGTGGCTTTTCTGTGTACAGTCCAGATGCCATGCCTTCCGATACCAACAATCAGGGAGAGAGGTTCACCGGTCAGCGCACGAGACCGACACGATACCGATTCACGGCTGGGAGCCGCAAAGCTTCCCACGCGCCGGTCTGGGTCAGCTGCATTTCAGCCCTTCGATGCTTGCCCACAGCGTTGCATCTTGCGCCGGGCTTGAGAAAAGAGGGACAGCATGCGACCTGTCCGGAGGCTGGGCAGATGTCCAGATGCTCAGCCAGGACCCCGGCGAATGCATCGGCCGGCACCACATCCCGTGCGTTGAGCTGCGCAACCTGCCGTAGGGCAAAGTCGTTGCTGGGGTCCAGCCGCAGTGCCGACAGGTACAGCTGCCCAAGCTGCCGCAGCTCCTCCACCTCGGCGTCCTCCACGCTGCCGGCCGCCGCTGCAGCCGGGCCTGCCACCGTGGCTTTTCGCTCAGCGTGCGCCGTGCTCGCGGGATTTGATTGGACAAAAATGGCTTTCAGGGTGTAACTGTCCGAGTCCCTGGGCCGTTGCGAAATGAGAGCCTGCCCGTTCCTCCCCCCTCCGCCCCTCCCGCCGCATTGACAGAGTGTGTGTGTGATGCGGTATCCTTGGTGAGCCCTCTCGGAGCAAGGCCCCACAAAATCCCACAAACACCTCGAACAGTGTGCCGGTCATAGCCTGACACAGCGCAACCGGCAGGCAGAAATCGGAGTGCACCGGGGCAAAAAACGACCCTCCCGATGCACACAGGACGGATGGCAAACAGCGGTTAAGGCAGATTACAACGGTCATCAAAGTGGGTGACAGTGGTCATAAGAGAGCGGTTAAGGCAGATTACAATGGTCATCAAAGTGGGTGACAGTGGTCATAAGAGAGCGGTTAAGGCAGATTACAACGGTCATCAAAGTGGGTGACAGTGGTCATAAGAGAGCGGTTAAGGCAGATTACAACGGTCATCAAAGTGGGTGACAGTGGTCATAAGAGAGCGGTTAAGGCAGATTACAACGGTCATCAAAGTGGGTGACAATGGTCATACGAGAGCGGTTAAGGCAGATTACAACGGTCATCAAAGTGGGTGACAGTGGTCATAAGAGAGGCCGGCAGTGGACATGAAAGTGGATCAGCATTGGCCGTAAAACTTATTGACAACCACCATGAACGCGGTTGGCAGCAGTCCTTGAAGCGGATGCGGAAAGATGCGGTCACCTCCAGGCACTCGTGGGCAGCCACTGGCTGGCCATCCGCCAAGAGCAGCTGCGCTGTGCAGCACGCCAGCAGAGGGTCCCCCTCGAAGTGCTGCTGTGCTCTCTGCAGATTTCTGTAGCACTCTCAGCCCACCCCCTCCCACCCGCCCCCTGCGGCCCTCTCAGCACCTCCAGTTCCCTATTAACTTGGAACCATCCGACCTCCTCCGGAAGGCGAAGGCTCCGCCTCTCCCCTCCCCAAACCCAGCCTGGTCTCCACAGCAAGGGAGGTCTCCTTATTACACTCCTGGGCACTCACAGCTCTCCCCCACCCAGCCTGCCTCCACGGCGGGAGGCCTCCTGGGCTCACAGCTCTCCCCACACCCAGCCTGGTCTCCACAGCAAGGGAGGCCTCTTGGGCGCTCACAGCTCTCCCCCACACCCAGCCTGGTCTCCACAGCAAGGAGGCCTCTTGGCGCTCACAGCTCTCCCACACCCAGCCTGGTCTCCACAGCAGGGAGGCCTCTTGGGCCTCCACAGCTCTCCCCACCCAGCCTGGTCTCCACAGCAAGGGGAGGCCTCCTGGGCGCTCACAGCTCTCCCCACACCCAGCCTGGTCTCCACAGCAAGGGGAGGCCTCCTGGGCGCTCACAGCTCTCCCCACACCCAGCCTGGTCTCCACAGCAAGGGGAGGCCTCCTGGGCGCTCACAACTCCGTTTCAGAGAAGACCGTTGTACCATACAAGCCTGAAACCGACATTGCCGCCGATGTATCCCCGGTACGAAGCAGCACCGGTGGCTGAGTTGAAGAGTGGAAATGCCGATGAAGATCGTTCGCAAACCTTCGGCCGCCTTCACAATGATGCTACCCCAACCACTGTCGGTGAACAGGACGGCAGCAGAGGTGAGAGGGTAGAGCAGGTGCAGGGGGAAGAAGGGGGAGGGGGAGGGGAGTGGTCGTGCTTGAGGGCCTCGCGCTTGTGGTCGGACGCCTCGGCGGGATGGTGCAACGCAGTGGCGCTCGCAAAGAGAGGACTGCGGTGCGATGCTGCGTCCACGTGGCCCTCTTGGGTGCCCCCTTTGTCCCTCAGCGCGAGGGTGTCTGCGCTCTCCCGCTTTCTCTTGCGGGCCTTAGCTGGCTCCACCGCCGTCGCCCAGAGGGAGTGGTGCAGCAGGCCTCGAAAAACGTCTCTGCAGCCAGCACCAGGTCCAACCAAGTGAAGAAAGGCGCGCCATGAGGTGGCACGGGGAAGAAGGGCAGCACTCCAAGTACTCCATGCAAACGTGGAGGGTCGTGCCTGAAGGGGCGATAATGCGCGTGTGTTCCCCAGTTACTGGGGAAGCTGAGGAAGCGAGGTGGGGGATGGTCTGCAAGCTCAGCCAAAGCTCGCAGTGGATCCTTTGCCAATACCTAAGAGCCCCCCGAGATCTCCAGCGCTCCGTTAAGCAGAGCCGTTGCTTGTTGTTGCTGTTGGTATAGGGTTTAGGGTTTAGGGTGCGCGGTCTTGCTCCAAGACCAATTTTACAGAAGACCATTTTTATTCCTATTCATGGCGACATCCGTTCTCGACATTCAAAACAAGAACAGGGATAAATGGAGAAAGTACCGGCGGACGGCGTAAAGAGAGGTTGCAGCGAAGGAGGGAAGGTTGAACTGGCTCGGAGACAGGTTGGCGAGAGGTTGCAGGGGATAGTGCATACAAGCAGAAAGGCGGCGCGCTCGTGTTGGAGCTGGACGCCATCGATGAGTGGCCTGATAGAGTTGTACTCCAGTGTACGGTAATGCAATACGGCTTGAGTGAGCGACACGTTCGCCTGTTGTGTGCCGTCTGTCCTTTTCGCCCCCCCCTGAGGAAGTCCCCTCACCCACGCCCTCGCTTCAGCGCTGCCTCAACGATGTCTCGGGAAGCGGATCTAAGTTTGAAGAATCGAGTACGGTGAGAAAATAGAAAAAAGGCAGTTTTCTGCTCACTTCGGCGCAACTGTATCGGAATTAAGTTCATGCACATACAGAATCCATCATTCTGTTTGAAAAGCGAAAGCGCCAGTCAAGAACGGTGCTTAACTCGATGCCTGCCAGCTTTGCCCTCGCCGAAGACGTAGCGCATATGCCTGAAGCGCAGTGAATGCGCGTTATTCGGAATACCATCATACGAGCGACGCAAGGGCTTGAAGGCAGCGAGTGGGTATGCCCGACACCTTTGCGATGAGAAGAAGCTCCAAGCCGGCCAACAAGCCTTCATTCTCAGTGCGGAGAGTAATCGAGCTTACGTCCGTGTCTTTAGCTCGGTGTGCAACGTGGGCTTGAAGTTGCCCTCCCGTAGCAGAGATTGCGACAACCGCGTGCACCGCGCTCGGGAGGTCAAAGTCGAGCAGCGAGTCGCGCAGGACCTCAAGTAACGTGTACCGCTGAACCTGAAGAGGGTGTGGTTACAACATGCAACCTGAGC
This sequence comes from Cymbomonas tetramitiformis, assembly GCA_001247695.2. Lineage (NCBI taxonomy): Eukaryota > Viridiplantae > Chlorophyta > Pyramimonadophyceae > Pyramimonadales > Pyramimonadaceae > Cymbomonas > Cymbomonas tetramitiformis. The sequence continues at coordinate 36,810 of LGRX02008838.1, forward strand.
TGAATAACGAATTCTATCTGTTGCGCCATCGTTTGTGAGCAGGACGAGGCAGCGCGGCAGTTGCGTATCTCACCGATCGGAAGTTGCTGTAGCTGCCAGGTGCTGTGAGATAACGCCGACCAAAGAGGGCATCAAACCACTCTCGATTTTCCCAAGTATCGTACCTATGTTTTCTAGTTAAGATATTGTTTCTGCGTCTCTGCAATATGTGCCCGAACAACAAACAGATTAGCCGCAACTCTTCGTGGTAACCGTTAAGCAAAGACTGGAGACGTCGGCTCAGGGAGTCACCCGGACAGTCTCGGAAAAAGATGGCACGCCGCGACCCATAAAGTTTACACGGATATCTCCTCACTCAGCAGGCCATAGCTAATAGGTGAAATGAACAGGCGTGTCGGCATCCCGATCCATATGCAACTCCGTGCGCGGTATGGGGCGTGTGACTGCCCTTCTGAGGAATGCGCGTATGTACCAACGTAAGCCTTGCGTTGGCTCCCGCGCCAGAACTGTTCTGTTGGATCGTTGGTGGAAGCTGGAAGGTATCGTCGCAAACGTATACGTTGTCAAACGTTTAGCTGCTTTCATGATTCATCCTTCGCTTGACATGAGATGACAGCGACAGGTGGAGATGGAGGTGAACAAAATTTGACCTATTTTTTATTCTCGCCTTTTCGACGATTTCATTTGGGCATTCCGTGATTCTGATTGGCATCCGATCAAGCGATGGAACAAAACTGCGAACCCTTTCGTTTGCCTTTCGCTTTGCCTTTCGTGGAGCGCTCGGCTGACACCAGTCCAGACGAGAGGGGTGAGCGCGTGGGATGGGGGGCGAGCGTGACACACACTGACACACGGGAGGCTGTCGGGCAAGATTGGGCTCTACTGTAGCGTCTACGTGTACGTCGCGTGACACTCGTTCCTTTCTGGATTCACAGCTGAACAGCTCCATTCAGACGCGCTTGCATCGTTTGTTAAAATCAATATTTTCCAACACACACTCTCTCTTTCTCTCCTATTCATTTTCACCATAAGAAAAAATGGCAGAACCAGATCCACATGTTTTCATGCGCGCGCTTGCGTTGACAATGCTGGGAGCTGCGGGAACTACTCTGGGTGCGTTCTGATCCCCCCGAAGCGTGGGTGTGTTTGTGTGTATATGCGCGACTATATCTACAAGACCGCTCTACAGTTCGTCCTTTTACATATTCAACCGTTCCTGCGAATGTTCTTTCTAGCTTCCTTGGTTCTTGCTGGCCTTGACGACTTAGTCGCCTTGCAAGAAAAGGCCTTTGACATGCTCGTCCCAAGAGCTATGTTAGTTACTATACAAGTTATCCTGTTGTAATTGATATTTGCGGTGCCCGTTGGTTCTTCGAATTCTTCAAACACCCTCCAAATACGTTTCGAACCGTTCCCAAGTAGCGCCTCTGGTGTAGGACTGTAAGAGAAGCCTCGGAGGCGGTTGCTGACACGTGGACCTTCGTACCGCTTGCAAGCACACTTGCGAACCTCCACGGCACCTCACTCCGGCTTTTCTCTGGTCTATTAGTCGTCTTGCCCAGCTGAATGTGCTTGCTTAGAGCAAGCTACCCTGCTTACTACTGCAAAAACAACAACGCGTGTACTGCTGCGTGATCAGGGGGACTTGTGATTGTGGCGTATCCGCATCCGACGCCCAAGAAACTTGGAATGCTTCAGGTGCTTCTCCTAACGCGGCCAAAATACTTGACTATTCCTATCTGCGACCGTTTTAGATGCCATCTTAGATGCATAACTTGGCTTCGTCCAGTATTGATATGGCACGACAATGTGGAAAGTAGAAGCGTCGCAGAGCCGGGCATGAACTAGTTTCAGGGTTCGCGCACTTCGGTGGAAGGTCAGAAGCTTCCTGATACCATGATGTTCTTAGTTTTACGGTCGTACTATTCCGTGGAATGCCGTGAGTGCCACTGTGCCAATTCCGTGGAGTGCCACTGTCCCGTGGCAAACGACGGAGCTTCTTGCTCCTATGTCCCCCCTCGCCAGCTTCAGGCACCTGGCACCCCTTTGCTGGCGTACTTTGGTGGCGCGCGTTAGCTACCCAAAATCTTCTCAGCGACGCGTGGCGTTCCCTTAGGCAGGGTCGCTGGCCGTCCTGGCAACTCTGAGCATAACTCGGCGCTACTTTTCGGCCCCACCCGACAGCACCAGCCAAGGCCTCGCTGGGTGTGGGTGGGACTTGCGGCCCAGGGTTTGGCAGCCGGCCTCATGCTGTGCATATCGTTTATGGACCTCTTGCCCAAGTCGATGGCCGTGATAGGCTTCGCCAGGGCCAATGTAAGGAACCCCTGCGTCACACCTCAAATCTCGGTCCCGCTCCCATACCCCTCCTCGATACCCTGGCTGCTGAAACTGAGCCGGGGAACTCCCTGAGACCGCACAGCAGGAACGTATACTCGAGTGCTTTATTTTGTGACGTTGGTCCGATGACAGCGAGCTTCTCCAATTCCAGGGACGTGTCATAGGACCTTCGGTCCGTTAGATGGCCTCAAGACCTGACACCACGACCTCATTTTGTGCATCTTAGAACCGTTTCATATTCGACATCACCAGTTATTTGTCTTATGTTCTGTAAAGCACCCGCCGAAGTGCTCCCTCATATTGCATATAGTGCATGTTTTACTCTTTGCTGTCTAATAGGTACTAGGGTTTTGAGAGGGTGATCGAGCACGCATCCGTTTATACATGTGATCGGCCTCTTGATTTGCCGACACCAGCTGTCGTGCACCCTAAGTCCGTTCCGCTGCGCCCGAGTCTGAGCTGCACGGAAGCCTCGGTGCCTGCCCCGAGGGGTGCTGTACGTTGACTTGGGCCCGTGAGCCCGCCGGATGGTGCTTGGGATGGTGCAGATGTTCTTCTATCAGGGCGTGGCGTTCTTCGCAGTCATCGTACGTCGATCATATTCCGCCATCCCTTTGGACAGCGGTTCACGCTGCAGGATGGGTTTGAGGATCGCTTCTGTCGGTTTGCTTCCATGTTCGGCCACCGATGAGCAAGGCGTGTGCGAAACAGGCCCGAGCACGTCAGTTGCGCTTTGTTTGCGTTTGCTCCGCAGGTGGCGTTGATCCCAGAACCTAACGCCGATGCGCTGCTGGGAAAGGGGAAGGACGAGGAGTGGAGAAGCCTCTCATCAGAAACGCCCGTAAAAAAGCACCGCAAGCAGGTGCCACCTCTGCACGCACGGCATTGAGTCGGTGGGGCTCCGCAGAGTTCAAGAGCGCCCGGAGAGCCGCGCTACGGCTTCCGCGCGACGGGATGCCTGCGCGGCCTCTGACAGGTGCTGGGCGACCTCTGCCAGGTGATGTTCAGCGGGCTGGTGACGGCACTGGGGATCGCGCTGCACAACTTCCCGGAGGGCATCGCGGTGTTCCTCGCCTCCATGAAGGCGACACACACCGGCCTCACCCTCGCCGTGGCCATAGCGCTGCACAACATCCCCGAGGCGCGTGTTCCCGCGAGCAGCGTCCGAGCTCGCAGCCCGTGAACACGACCCGCGGCGCGTGCTCCCGCGAGCAGCGCCCGAGCTTGCAGCCCGTGAACACAACCCGCGATTGCGGACTGAGAAAGCCGCCCACGAACAGTGCCCAAGAGTGCCTTCCTAGCGATGACGCATATCGGGCTAGTGCGCGTGCTGGTTTCGTGTACACGTGGATCGCCGTGTCGGGCACATCTCGCTACGAGCTCGAATCTCGCTCCGAGTGAATGCCGTTGGAGGATTGCTTGCACTCTACAATATGTTTGGGACGTGGATTATCATCCGCAGAACGAACCAGTGCCAGCCGAGCTTGGCGCACACCATAGCATGCAGCGCCTGCTCTCGTTAAACCTAAGACCGAAGGGATCCCGATTCACGTTGAGTCCCTAGCAGCGACGGCAGTTTTGCGCTCAATGCTGTGTGTGATGTGGAGCATTGCAGCAGCACAAGCACTGCGACCCTCAGGGGACCGCCGGGGATGGAGTGCAGGGTATCGCGGTCGCACTGCCGGTTTATTTTGCCACCCGCAGCCGGTGGAAAGCGCTGCAGCTTGCGGTCATCTCGGGTGCGCCTGTCAGCCCTGGCCCCTCCCGGGCTACTCCCGCACCTCGGCATCTTACCTGGTGCGAGGGGCTGCGTATGCGTATGGGGTGATTCACTAGCCACAGGTCTTCTGCAAACTCTGGGGCGCGTATGTCACCATGCGGCCCGCCTGCAGCCCTGATGCCATCTGTGATAGTACCATGCAGATTGCGCACACATCTCCCCCTTCCTCTCTGCCTAACTCGTTGCACGACTCCTCGTTGCTGTCGTTGTGCACACAACCAGCACGCTTGGCCCGGCGTTTCTGACCACTAGGATGCAAGAAGTTGGCTGACGTGTCATTTTCAAGACGCGGCGACTTGTTGCACCCAGGCAACATCTGAGCTTGTCGCACCAACGTTCACGATGCGCCGATTGAATGCAAGGATAAGTGTCCCGAAGTGTGTGCTGAATCCTTTGATCCCTGGTGAGGGTACATAGTGTAGCTGATCCTTTCTGGTTATGTGATGCCAAAGGTGTCGGTGCAAGGATAAGCCACACGCGTGCCACGGATGCCATCGCAGGATTGGCCGAGCCGGCTGCAGTCATAGTTGTAGGTGGACTGTTACCTGTGAATTTCAGCGAGCAGACGGTGGAGTGCATGCTGGCTGCCGTGTGTCCTCTCTTTTGCCCACCTCCACCACGCCCTATTTGAAGAATTTGAAAGTTAACTCCCATGGCCTGTGCTCCACGTGATCTGATTGGGCGTCACTTGGATCAACTCCCATGCCCTGTGTGCCACATTCGGGAGTGGTGGCAAAACTTCCTGTTGCCAGTTCAGTGTTCTCACCGAGCGTAGTTGCAGCGAGAACTTCCTGATTGGTTATCGCAGTGTGAGAAGTGGTGCGCCGTCCTGGCAGGTTGGGGGCATCATGGCATTCCTCACGGTGCACGAGCTGATCCCGTTGGCAATCGAGCACTCGGGTACGCGGCCCGGTGCCGGGGATGAGTGGCGCCTCTCGCTAAGGGGCAAGGCACTTGCTGTATCTATAGAAGGGTTCCACGCAGAGCCCCGTCTGTATCTATAGAAGGGTTCCACGCAGAGCCCCGTTTGTATCTATAGAAGGGTTCCACGCAGAGCCCCGTCTGTATCTATAGAAGGGTTCCACGCTGAACTTCGTCTGTATCTACAGAAGAGTTCCACGCAGAGCCCCGTCTGTATCTACAGAAGGGTTCCACGCAGAACCCTGTTTGTATCTATAGACGGGTTCCACGCCGAACCCCGTCTGTATCTATAGAAGGGTTCCACGCAGAACCCCGTCTGTATCTATAGAAGGGTTCCACGCAGAGCCCCGTCTGTATCTATAGAAGGGTTCCCGCAGAACCCCGTCTGTATCCATAGAAGGGTTCCACGCATAGCCCGTCTGTATCTATAGAAGGGTTCACGCAGAGCCCCGTCTGTATCTATAGAAGGGTACCACGCCGAACCCCGTCTGTATCTATAGAAGGGTTCCACGCAGAGCCCCGTCTGTATCTATAGAAGGGTTCCACGCAGAACCCCGTCTGTATCTATAGAAGGGTTCCACGCAGAGCCCCGTCTGTATCTATAGAAGGGTTCCACGCAGAGCCCCGTCTGTATCTATAGAAGGGTACCACGCAGAGCCCCGTCTCTGTATCTATAGAAGGGTTCCCAGCAGAGCCCCGTCTGTATCTACAGAAGAGTTCCACGCAGAGCCCCGTTTGTATCTATAGAAGGGTTCCACGCCGAACCCGTCTGTATCTATAGAAGGGTTCCAGAGCCCCGTCTGTATCTATAGAAGGGTTCCACGCAGAACCCCGTCTGTATCTATAGAAGGGTTCCACGCAGAGCCCCGTCTGTATCTATAGAAAGGGTTCCACGCAGAGCCCCGTCTGTATCTATAGAAGGGTACCACGCAGAGCCCCGTCTGTATCTATAGAAGGGTTCCCAGCAGAGCCCCGTCTGTATCTACAGAAGAGTTCCACGCAGAGCCCCGTCTGTATCTATAGAGGGTTCCACGCAGAGCCCCGTCTGTATCTATAGAAGGGTTCCACGCAGAACCCCGTCTGTATCTATAGAAGGGTTCCACGCAGAACCCCGTCTGTATCTATAGAAGGGTTCCACGCAGAGCCCCGTCTGTATCTATAGAAGGGTTCGCAGAGCCCTGTCTGTATCTATAGAAGGGTTCCACGCCGAACCCCGTCTGTATCTATAAAGGGTTCCATGCAGAACCCCGTTTGTATCTATAGAAGGGTTCCACGCAGAGCCCCGTCTGTATCTATAGAAGGGTTCCACGCAGAACTTCGTCTGTATATTTTGCCCGCGCTGCCGCATGTAGCATGACATGCCGTATGCAGGATGTGATTGGGACTGAGGCTGGCATCTCGGTCGGTGCGCAGGCCGCACCGTTGCCACCACAGCCATTTTTGTCGGCATGATGATGATGTCTTTGAGGTGAGACTCCCCGCAGATGCAGCGAGCCCGTGCCCGAGGCCTGGCATAATGCAGGGGCTCTACATTCGGTTTGGCCAGCGCAGCCCAAACCTCGCACAAACTGAGTGAGGCCAGCCCTTGGAAATGCCGAGGATCCGTCTGCCTGCGCCCACGTGGCTGCGTGCCTGGATAGCATCGCCATTGTGGGCTGCGACGCCCGGAGATATGCCGTCTTTGGGTGTACTCGTCTACCCCCCACAGCCTGATTTGTGCCCAAGCCGCGCCATCCCCGAGCCCCCGGCTCCCTCATCCATCCCGCTATGCTTATGGGCCGCCACCCCGGCGAACCCCTGTGTCGCCAACTCCTCCGACACCTCCAAGTCCTGCACCAATCATGTCCCCGCCCCTGCGTGCACACCTCCCGCTCAGAGATCGGCGACAGGGGTTCATCCACCTCCATCAAGATGTCATCGACGCTCGGGTGTTGAGGCGAGGCTGCTTGGCCGGTCACGCCTGCGCTCCTTGAGGCTCAGTGACCGCATTTGCTCCAGGCTTTCTGGCATCATCCAAGCTGGTAGTACTTGCTATGCACGTTTCGCGAGTTGCTGCGCCTTCTTGCATATATATATATATAAGACCCTTCTCCATTTATCGGATCTGAAGAGGCAAAAACCCACTTTCATCCAGGCAACTCACAATCATGTTAAACTTGACGGTCACGTGCTGCCATATTCCAATCAACCCGAAGCAGATCTTGTGCAGTTGGCCGCCGGGCTTCGTCAACTTCAAGCATCCACTTGAACACCTCGCAGCATTGGTTCCATGCCTGATAACTCAAAGCACAATCGTCTCTGTGTCACCTTTGTATCCGCCATTCCTTCTATTTGCACCTACAAGGACACCATATTGACAGTACAAAACATGAAGTGATTTCGGTTACAAACTATGCACCGGTCACACATATTGGCAAAGGGTCGGGATTTGTCATACGGAATACCTTGATCGACACATGTGGCTCACCCCCTGCACGCATCTCAAGCCCCCACAATAGAACTGAATCCGTGCAGAGCATATCCAAATGTTGTCGCAGACACAAAGGTGACACAGAGACGATTGTGCTTTGAGTTATCGGGCATGGAACCAATGCTGCGAGGTGTTCAAGTGGATGCGTGAAGTTGACGAAGCCCGGCGGCCAACTGCACAAGATTTGCTTCGGGTTGATTGGAATATGGCAGCACGTGACCGTCAAGTTTAACATGATTGTGAGTTGCCTGGATGAAAGTGGGTTTTTGCCTCTTCAGATCCGATAAATGGAGAAGGGTCTTATATATGCCAGAACGCGCTTAGTGCATGCCCCGGGTGTCGGTGCACGATGTTGCATAACCGGCAGTGATTCATGCCTACGGACCATGCTGTCATCTGTGGTGTTTGTTTTTACATTGTGTGTGATAATGGGTTTGGACTTCCTTTGGTGACGGATCTCAAACCATAGATAGAGGAACCCGCATCAGAGAAAGTTGCCACCGTACCTTGGTCACAGCATCAAACCATTTCACCCACCGTTTGTAGTTCACCAACAACCACTGTTGCGAGTGCCAGCCAGGGGTTCTTTGAGCCCGTCCGTGGGATGCACTGCTGGCATCCATCCTGCTTTGCTTGCATTGTGGGTGGCTCGCCCTTGAGGTACTGGCACCTCGTTGTGAACGCCGGTTGGAAGTGGTTGTTGGGATGCGGTTGTTCCTGTGGTACCTTTCTGGCGGGCACTGCCTCTTGGAGAGCGTGGCGGATTCGTCTGCCTTTGCTGCAAGGAGAGGCCGAGGGTGATGATGCCCACGTTCTGTGTCTTCCCTTGACTCTGCATGGAGCACTGCTGTGCCCGCATTTGTTCCTTTCGTTCACTAGACACGGGCACTTAGGTGCCCAGAGCGATTAGGGGAGACCTTGGTAGAGCGTGCACCGCAGCTGGGGATCCCTTGTTTAGCTTGCCTAGGCTCGAGCAGCGGAGTGGAATATTTCCATGACGGACTTGCGGTGCAAAGCTGGATGAGCTCCCAGCTACCCCACATTTTTTGCTGTGATTCATTTTGTGTTGGGTTTGCTTTGCGCTTGGTCTGGGATGTGTCGAAGCGACTGGTATCTTGCCACAGCCCCACCTTGTTCCTGAATGCTTTTCACTCCACTTGGATGATGGTGAGTTGGCGTTTGTCGGTGGATCTCATGTTGTTCGGTGGGTGCTTATCCTTGGACTGATTTCGTTGGCACCAGAAAGCCACAGAAGGTCGGCTGCACTCTATTCCCGTGCCTAGGATCAAAGGTTTCAGCACACACTTCAGTCCGGATTTTTCGGAGCGCATTAGTGGAGATCGGGAACCCTTAAGCCTCACCGTGCCGCCCCCAAGCAACCCTGAGACTGCTCTGTCCGCGCACTGAAGTTGTGCCACTGAAGCCGGACCACCTCCACGATGTTTTACGGTTATTAAAGTTATTATTTTTAAAGTTATTCGAGTGGCGAATCTCGTGGCGGTGCAGAGGCAAAAGCAGTAGACAAATGCTCGATGTTGGAATGTGCGCCACGTGTTATTTCGTGCCATGCAACAGTGTTTAGAGCTCTTTCAACAAGATTTTTGCGAGGAGCTCTTGTCGTGTTGTGCTTGATGTGATCATTGGGCCATTGCTCGGTGAGGTAAGTGCCATGGCCTTTTGTTTGCGTTTCCGTCCACTGGAGTGTTGGTCGGTTGACTTAACTTGGCGTGTCTCACACCATTTGGCGTGTGTTTGAATGTTGTCGCAGCCTGCATTGGCTGGACGGGCTGGAACCTTGATCAGCTTCTGAAATCTTCAGATCTCAAGCCAGCAATTCACCATGGGCGCCTAGGTGGTGCGCTTTGAATACAGCGAGAACGGCTACATGTGTTTCGGCTAGACATTTTGAAGTAATTCCTGCGTTGCACTATTTCTGCTCGAAAGTGATGATGAACGATCACACGACACCAATAGTTGCATCCATGTAGAGCTAGAACGCATGTGATGTCGAATACAAAGGATGCATGCATACAGACACTAGGTTATGTGTGAAACAGCCTACAGTAGTATTGTATGCTGCAATAAATGGATGGTCAGGTTGGTGATAGCCTAAATCTGGTTTATGTGAATATTGATACCTCCTTTTTTTAAATGACGACGTTTTACGCTTGATTTTCGTGGCGAAACTTTGTTTTTATGTGGAATGCGTTGCTGGGACCATCCGGACCTGTAAGCAGTCATTGGGGTCGCTGTTGCGATATTAGAAGCATTTGCGACTACCGGTGTGCGTGGGCTGAAACCGGTGTTGTGGGAGTGTCTATAAACTAACGTAACTAGCGACACGGATGCGGAATCGGTCAGGCTGTATAACGGTATTGAAACGAATCATCGCATTATTGTCAGTGTGTAAGTAGCGAGCGAATGGGCCCCACACATGATCTGATCATAAATTATTGTTTACCATTAACGGATTATTGTGTAGCCCAGATAGTCGCTGTGCAGGACAGGTTGCAGTACGGCATACTACAGCGTGCGACGTGGGCTACTGGCGACTGTATTTCTTCACGGTACGCACTTCGATGTATGGATACATTTCGCGCATGCATCATATGTTAGTCACATGATATTGTGCCACAAGTCTCGTAGGCCCCATCGCGACGGGTTAAGCGCCGTGTTCGGCCCGGCCTGGGTGCTCCTGGATGTCTCTGATATACGGTGTCATGTCAATACATTTGTATGGAACGTGATGATGTTTTTGGAGGGACATAATACTAACATATGAAGATTGTATTGAGGGGGGAGCAATAAAGCGAATTATGCAAGAGCCGTTATCCAACTCGTGGCAAGTCCGCGACGAAAGCACTAGTCGAATCGCCGACTCAAAAAGTGGCGTGTAGGATTCGAAGCAAGGGCCCAACAATAATCCAACTTCCATGATTGGATCCACGTATGTCACTTGAGAGACTAAAATCCGCATGGTGCACATATGTGTCCTCGCTGTTTATTATGCGGGCTACGTAAGGACCACATTTTAGATTGGCATCGATGCGGAACGCTTTCTCGAAATAAGGACATGTAGGCCAGCAACGCACACGATACAGTCGTATTGCGTTGTGATGAGTAGTGTATTATAAGAGGCATCTTGTGCACATTACCTTGGAAACATCCGAGGTATACAGGGTTCCCCCCCCCCAAAAAAAAAGGTGTAAGCATAATGGACCGGTCTAATCGCGAAGCCATGGTCAGTCGCCTCCAGAGCATGACAAACTGTGAAAGCCACGAAGGTCAATCACTAGCGTGCAGGCGTACGCACAACTAAGCTATCGAAATAGCACGATGGGTGTAAGAATACGCATACAGCAGCTTCCAATATTTTTCAAAGTGCGAAACCAGCAGAAAGTACAATGATAGACGGTATCCCATCCCCAAGCATACGCGTGGACACACGCCAAACACTACCCAAAGTAAGGGGTGGAACATAACCATGAACTACACATGAATGAAGGAAGATATAGACGTTACGGTACAACTAACCATTTTAGGTATTTACCATTTTGCCGTTTTCCACACACGACAATTGTCATGATTTTGCGAGTCAAATTTGTGACCATTGAAGTACTAAAATAATCTTATTTCCCCAATGGATGTTGGTAAATCCACAGGGTGAGAATCCACTTCTCCCCGCGCAGAATAGGGGCACCAGCATGCAAACTATGAGGATCTTTTCCTGCACAACGTTGGCGTATGGAGGCATGATTCCCTGTTAAGAAAAGTACCCGAGCTTCTCAAGACACCACTGCCTCAACTACGCCACAAGCATCAAGGTAAGTGTTTTGGCATTAAATGGTAAAATCGAGAATCGCGAGGGGTACAGCAACGCGGCCTGCACCCAGCGAATCACGTTTTGCCTGATATGGGCGCAAATGTGGTGGAAGCATTTCTCGTCCTCGACAATTGAGTGGGAAGTTAATTCAGTATACACTTCAGCGATTTTCTAACACCAAAGTTGAGTAGAATATGAGTGACTTCACATCGCAACTCAGAAAAATAGTGGAGCAGAAAAAATGTTGCAATACCAAACGCCATTAGATACAGATCGACGAGGACCGATGTTATGTTTGGATGTGTTGGTGGGTCACAAAGGGGCCGCTGGTTGCACCTAATGCTAGTGTGGGTGGATCAAAAGCTGCTCCGCTTGTTCCGTTCAACTTGCAGTTCATCCAGAGCAGTGCATCACCTGTGAGGGGGGCCCACCGCCACCTCAAATGCACCTCAAAATCTGGCGATTGGCCATTTAGAAGAAGAAAAAAGAAAGACTCGGAGAGGGGAGCAGAAAAGCCTTGGCGAGAACCAAGACCCGCCCCCACCTGCACGTGGCCTCACGGCAAAGCCGCCGCCTCCAGCCACAGGAAATAGCGTTTCTCCGCCAACTGAGGCAAATCATACACAGCACCGGGCTGGAGTTAATCCTGTAACGTGAAGGAAGTAATAAGGCGCGGCACTCCATTCCCCGGCATCTGCAAACCCTGCGGCATGCCGTGCAACCGCGACGATGAGAATTGCGTGTGGTGAGGAGTGAGCAATCTGAGAATCCATGTCTGCTGACCGATGCCTGGGGATAGAGCTGTGTAGATGTGTATGGCAACTGGGAACTGGGGACTAAGATCTGAGGATGAAGCAATTTGGGCATCCAATGCAACTCGATAAAGGGATTTTAGGTCTGGTCGCTAGGGTGCCGATTGTCGGAGAAATGGGCGCAAGGATGAACATAAATTTGTGAAAATAGGTAGGCAATGGAATCGATGCATTCTTCCTCACAATGGGATAAGACTCAATTAGGGTGCAGCTTAGGAAGGACACCACTGGAATGTGAGTAGCACGCGGTGTGCACCTTCTACATCGGAGAGGAAGACTATCATAGTGGCTGCCCGGTCGTTGGACGGCGGCTTCCTGCCTCCTGCACGCAACAGGCCAGCTGGCCAGCTTGAGGCACACTCACCGTTTGCACTCTCTGTTAGCTGACACCAGTTACCATCGTAGTCAGAAATTTCATATTGAGAATTCCATCATGGCAACAAGCTCGGTGTCGGTGCAGCTCCCCAGCGCTCGCCATGCCAAAAGGCCTCACCGGGAAAACGCCATGCATTCGATGTGATTATAGTGGGCGGCTGCGTGGCCCCCACCTGCACTCTTCCGACCAAGGCCATGCAACCGGGGCCCCCGTGGATCTGTGACGCCAGAGTCTCACCCCCCTCCCTTTTGGAATTTCAGCTAAAAGTATCACGAAAAAGTGAGCGAGCATTTCATCGGTTGAACTTACTTGTAACATCAACTCGCGCGCCCAGGCACGGGCAACTGTCTCATCATTCCGAATGCAGATAATCGTGACGCTGGGAACAGTGTCATCTGACCTTTCAACCTGATTATTTCATCAGATAATGGATATCGTTGCTGTTAGGTCTGATCCTACGCCCTTGGTGTGATCTACAAAGTTTCCTCTCCGTATGCGTTGTACTTCATACTTAGGGGTTCTTTCCCTATGTTCACAAGGAATCACAAATCGATCTTGTATGACATGTGACGCGGTTCAGACAGTGTAAGAGGCACACGTCGTGGCATAAGTGGAGGGTGTCATTTGGCTCCCACAGCGGGAGACGAGCACACTATGTGGCATGGAAGTGTGGCTTGGACAGTGGGAGATGAGCACATTATGTGGCTTGAGCGCAGGAAGCCAATCAAATTGCGTCACTCGGGTGGCGAGTACAATATGTGGGGGCATAGTGCGTGGCTCGCAGAGCGGGTCAGGGGCATAGTGCGTGGCTCGCAGAGCGGGTCAGGGGCATAATGCGTGGCTCGCAGACTGGGTCAGGGGCATATTGTGCTGGTCGAAATAGCTTAACAAGGTACGCACCCAAGCCAGTCGAAGTGCGGGGCATAATGCTCGCCTTTCTGATAGCGGATCAAATATAGCTCTTCCCCGTATCTGTAGGCCCTGCCTATCTCATTGCAGGCAGGATTCCCCTTCGAGAGTGATGATGGCATTGGCAACTCATGAGCACTATCAATGATGGGGGAACCTTGATAAGCTCGTCACAGCCAAGCAGTGTCAGGGGGTGATGACAAGCTCATCATTGCCAAGCAGTGTCAGCGGGTGCTGACGAGCTCATCATAGCCAGGCGGTACGTACGTGCACTACGTAAGAAACACTGAGCGCATCGCAGCATGATGAGCGCACCAGAGCGCTTCAATCTACACAGGTGCTCTCTGACGAGATCATCTCGACTCGACTGACAAACAAGACGACGTACAGTGGCAGATGTGACTCACCCATCAGAGAGCCCCGTGAGCTGCCACGCACGATCTCGAACGGCTGCCACTGCGTCCAGCTCGGCACCTCCGAGACTGGCTCGACTCAGCCACAGGCCGCGGCTGGTGCGAGCTGCGCGATACAAACCCAGCAAAACATGCCTTGTAAACATCTTGTTTACTATCACAACGCCATAACGTTGTGACAGGAGCTTCAAGACCTGTGCCCTACCACTAATATCCACTCATGGTTTCAAGCGATCCCGTCCTGCATCGCGGCGTTCAACCCAATCAGGCGTTGTGACTTTCGATTGCGGCCCCAGGCTGTTTGCGTCGCTTTTTAAAATTTCAATACCCGAGGGAGAAGGTAATGCACCACCCCGGTGTGAGCGCCACAACTCACCAGGGAACAGGTACTGCACCAACCGCTGGGCGCCGCCGAGTGCCTGATCCCGGCTGCCGCTTGCCTCCAACTGAGCACCACCGGGGCCCGCTAGAGATATGAGATGGCGGCACTCCTGCATACCACACAGTATGAACGAGCTCAGCTTGCCGAAAACTACAGCCCTCCTCCTATCATGAGTTAGGATGCAGTGACACTGCGCAGAAGGCAGAGGGTGCAGCCTTCACGATGACTTCGCGATTGGCTGAGGCCGTCGTGTACGGGCTCGTGACTTATGGTCGTGGCTCAGTGCTCAAGGTGGCTTCGGCTAAAGAATGGGCCATCATGTTCCGGCGTGTGCATGGCGCACCGCTCGAGAGCGGGCTTCGGGGAAGGATGCCGCACAAACTGTTCCAGCGGATGGGAAGTATCACAGCCTGTGCTCCGATAGCATATGCTTGTGGTACGGACCTCGGGAGAGAGGAGGTTTTGCACAGCTCGCACGTACGGAGACTCCGCTCTGCCCAAAAGCTCACACAACACTGATTTCCTTCCTCAGCCCACACACCTCAACACTTGCCCTCGCATGGCTGCTAGCGCCCACACAGTTGGCGATGGGCTTCGATGTAAGATAAGTCAATGGTGCAAAAATGCTATAATGGGTTGTAGGCGGGGACAAAAGCTAAGAGAAGCATCGTGGTCCTTGAAAGTGTACTATCGTATGGAAGCCTCACAAAAGCGTTGTGAAGCCGGCGGTGAAAAGAAGAGCTCCAGTGTGCACCTTAAGAGCGCACTCTGGAAGCCTCGGAATAGCGTTGCGGAGCTATTTGAGTCAGTGGGTAGACCTTCTAGACCAATTGCAGGCAGGGCGCCGAGGTGAAAGCTGGAGAGGCGTGCGACTGTACACCAGTACCCACCGAAATACTGT
Source organism: Cymbomonas tetramitiformis (assembly GCA_001247695.2). Taxonomy (NCBI): domain Eukaryota; kingdom Viridiplantae; phylum Chlorophyta; class Pyramimonadophyceae; order Pyramimonadales; family Pyramimonadaceae; genus Cymbomonas; species Cymbomonas tetramitiformis. Next base: position 51,937 of record LGRX02008838.1, read on the forward strand.
TTATTCGGAAGTTCGCAGCCGTATCAAGAAACGGTTCTTCCTTCAACTTGGTGTAAGCGTGATATAACTCATTGGCGAAGCTTGCGCAAGCTGATACGGCTGAGATAGAAACGTGTGTGGGGGAAGTTTGGCAAAACCCTACACCTAAACCCAGACTGCACGACTGAAGGCCCTATCGGTTTAGAAGCGAAATACGTCCTAACCGCACACTCAATTCTTAGCGACTTACGTTGGAAACACGCGGAAAACAGATCTCGTTAGATTGGTGCATCGGTCACGCTCAGAAGGTGAGAACAACACGATAAAGGTGAAGGGTTGATGGGGAGAATACAAAAAGCTGTAGTGCCGTATAAAGAACATGCCGATGTCAACAAGACGACAGCGAGAAAAATCATACCAGCAATAGCACCTTTGTCACCAGCAACAAATATATTAGGCGACTTCAAAATACGGAGGGTGTCCGGGTCAACAGGAAGAAATATGCAACTGGTACGAACAGCATGCGTACCTTGAATTAAGTGCAAAAAAGAGGGGTTCCGATTTCGCACGCGAGCTGAGGGTCTATCTTTATGGCGCAAGTCTTGGGAAACCAATAGCCTGCTTTCCGTATTTGAGAAGGCTTCGGGCGTCCTAAAAGAATTAGCCAAGCGCAGCGGAGCCGATTTCGCGTTGGCACTGCGCGAGGTAACGTTGCCGCGATGCATGGCGTACCGAAGTCGACTCGATCGTACCAAACTCAGTGCAGAGGACGTGAAAATTTTATCGCGCTCGAAGTTTGGAGCCACTATACTTATGGTATTTTGAGAAGGCGAGTTGCCACCTCAGAACTGAGAAAATGGGATATTGAAGAGGTGAAGGTGGCACGATCGAGGTTGTTGATGGAGAATGCACTTTCCAAAGATACTATGCTTTCCGAGTTGTAGTGCAGCATGCGATATTATCCCTATGAACAACCTGGATAACAATGTACGATGGCACCAACGCGATCTGCACTTTCGTTCAGCGCTAAGGCTCGCATTGAAACCATCGCCATCGCATGCACCTAAGACGGGTTGACGCTTGAGATGAAATCGTTTTTGGGACGACTACCGCTAATCGAAATATCCAGTTCTTCCGTTTGGTGTTGCACGGTTGTAACAGTTGAAGTTTCAGGACTGAGTCTCAGTCTGGACCAGAGGACCTCTCGTCTGGTCTGGACTGCCATCGCATGCCATTCCATACCAGCTGCGCTTGGTGAATCGGAGAGAAACAGAAAGTCCTCCGGACAACATCTGAAAATCGAAAAAATGGGGGAAAAAATCCCCCAAAATCGCTTCGAGGTAGAACAGGGACGGACCCCCACTGTTTACCTTAGCGTTTTTTCAATACCCAATAGGCAAAAGCGCCCACAAAGGTATGCATTTTTCAGGTGCCTATAGGGAGACGATTTATAAGGTAAAAACTTTGCCCCCTATTGGGGGGCCAGAACCTAAGGTGTAGGGGTTTCCATCGTGCCTATACGTCCCCCGTTGTCCCAGTGTTAAGGATCTACTTTAGGGGTCACTCATGGAGAGACTGATTTCACCCCCCACCATAAGGTGGGGGTATGTCTCCTGCTTTCCCCCCTCGGAGTGCAGTGCATGTGTCACTGCCGTGACTTGCCGTTCTGCTCCGTCCGTCTCCGATTGCACAAAACCCTCAATTATGTTTTATGATCCATCTTAGCCTTCGTTTCTGCAGCATCCGACTGTTTCCGCTGTTTGGCTTGACTAATAACGAAGGGGGTGAGGCAGGAGGCAGAACACGATCTCGTTCACCGTGGAGTGCGGGTAGAAGTCGTGGTCGTGCTCCAGGTCAAGCAGCTTGGCCGACTCCGCGTACGAGATGGGGAACATGACGTGAGCCAGTCCGGCGGTGAAGGCAACGAAGTCAGTGTCACAGGCGGTGTCGTTGTCAAGGGTGTAGCCAGCGGGAAGTTTGAAACCAGTGGACTTGAGGAAGTTGACGAGGTCACTCCCATACGTAAAAGCGTACGAAAGTTGCTCTCGAAATTCCTCCTCGCGGCCCTCCTCCACAGGCGTAGTAACCAAAACGTCGGGGTCATTGAAGAAATCAAAAGTTGTTGGAGCCTCAATCGTTGATGTCGGTTTCGTACGTAAGGACGAAGTCCCCACAATGCGGCGGGGTCGAGCACTCGAAGATGGTGTGGAGTGCGAAGCCGTCGGTGATGGGGATGGAGACGCACCAGTGCGTGCACGTGCTGCACGAAGCGCGGAACCAAATGTCTCACGTCGAGCGGAAGCCATGTCGGGTAAAAAGTAATGTCGGTCCAGTTGAGTGGTAACGCACAAAAAAGTGCGCTAAATGTCGGTACTACAAGAAATGTCGGTACTAAGAAATGTCGGTACTAGGGGTGACCTTTGCCAAGGCAAGGAGGTCGATTGTCGGCAGTAAAATGTCGGTACTAAGAAGTGTCGGTACTAGTTAAATGTCGGTAATAAAAAAGTGTCGGATAGAATCGCAGGGCGCGAAGCGGACGGAGAACGTAAGAAACAACACCTCGGAACGTAGGTGGGTCTAGACCTGATGTGAAAGCAGATAATATATAATATATATGTTTGCACTGGAAAATGTAAAGGCAGTGAGGTAGGGTTTCGGTTCGGCTAAAGTCAGATTAAACTGGGAGATAAACGGGTTTAAGCTGGCGGACGGACCGTGACACACGAGCGGAGCAAACAGTAGGCATTGCAAGTGACATCCGAGCAGGCGAGGGGTGACACAGGGCACCACAGACCTCCCCCCTTATGGGGGGTGAAAGTCAGTGTTCCCATGACAGCCTTGGTACCATTCACGCGTGACACCGAG
>LGRX02008839.1:0-29885 GCA_001247695.2 Cymbomonas tetramitiformis
ACACGCAAGCATTGGCTGCAAGTCGGATGAATGAATGTCCACCACACCACATGATGAAGGGAGGGAGTTGGGGGATGATGAAGGGAGTGAGTAAGGGGGTGATGAAGGGAGGGAGTGGGCTGAATACGACGGGAGTGAATGGGTTCATGTTGAAGGGAGTGCGTGCTGACAGCTGTGCAATAGTTTTGCACAGCTCGCAGCGCTACTCAGGTGAGGGGTGAAGTTCCGGGATGCGGCAATCGACAACCGCCCGTGTTTGAGGCAGTTATGGCTCTAGATGTGGTGCTGCGGCACACGAGGGGTATCACTCCTAACTTCCTCAGCTTCCAGACCAAGCTCTTCCCGCCACAACACAGCATGCTGGGGATGGCAGATGGTGGAGAGGTGCGCTCCGCCATGCATCTTGGGTGGGCTCGGGCCTGAAAGCAAGGGGGAGGGTGGGCAAGCAAGCGAGGAATAAGAAGGCCTGGGCCCTACCGGGTCTTGGTGCGCCTGGTTCTCCGTGGACTGGGGATTCACACCCCCAGCTGCCGCAGCAGCTGCTCCGGCAGCAGCTGCTGGATTCCCAGCGGCTCCGGCAGCAGCGGGCACTGTCACCGCTGTACGACTCGCCTGCGAATCACACATAGGGTACATGGGTGCATAGGGTACATGGGAGGGTTGTACACTAGCGATGATGGATGACAACAAATCCGGTGATGGATGCTGTGAGGGTAGCCAGCAAATAGCGACGGTGATGGATGCTGTGAGGTTAGCCAGCAAATAGCGACAGTGATGGATGCTGTGAGGTTAGCCAGCAAATAGCGACGGCGATGGATGCTGTGAGGTTAGCCAGCAAATAGGACCGCCCGTGTTTGAGGCAGTTATGGCTCTAGATGTGGTGCTGCGGCACACGAGGGGTATCACTCCTAACTTCCTCAGCTTCCAGACCAAGCTCTTCCCGCCACAACACAGCATGCTGGGGATGGCAGATGGTGGAGAGGTGCGCTCCGCCATGCATCTTGGGTGGGCTCGGGCCTGAAAGCAAGGGGGAGGGTGGGCAAGCAAGCGAGGAATAAGAAGGCCTGGGCCCTACCGGGTCTTGGTGCGCCTGGTTCTCCGTGGACTGGGGATTCACACCCCCAGCTGCCGCAGCAGCTGCTCCGGCAGCAGCTGCTGGATTCCCAGCGGCTCCGGCAGCAGCGGGCACTGTCACCGCTGTACGACTCGCCTGCGAATCACACATAGGGTACATGGGTGCATAGGGTACATGGGAGGGTTGTACACTAGCGATGATGGATGACAACAAATCCGGTGATGGATACTGAGAGGTTAGCCAGCAAATAGCGACGGTGATGGATGCTGTGAGGTTAGCCAGCAAATAGTGACGGTGATGGATGCTGTGAGGTTAGCCAGCAAATAGTGACGGTGATGGATGCTGTGAGGTTAGCCAGCAAATAGCGACGGTGATGGATGCTGTGGAGGTTAGCCAGCAAATAGCGACGGTGATGGCTGCTGCAGAGGTAAGCCAGCAAATAGTGACGGTGATGGATGCTGTGAGGTTAGCCAGCAAATAGTGACGGTGGTGGATGCTGTGAGGTTAGCCACAAATAGTGACGGTGATGGATGCTGTGAGGTTAGCCAGCAAATAGCGACGGTGATGGATGCTGTGAGGTTAGCTAGCAAATAGTGACGGTGATGGATGCTGTGAGGTTAGCCAGCAAATAGCGACGGTGATGGATGCTGTGAGGTTAGCCAGCAAATAGTGACGGTGATGGATGCTGTGAGGTTAGCCAGGAAATAGTGATGGTGATAGATGCCGTGAGGTTAGCCAGCAAATAGTGACGGAAGGCCGCCGCCGCCACCCGAACGGAAACTCTAAAGTTTCGAAGACTCGCGGACCACAGTATCAGAGAACTGTGGTCCGCCAGTCAACAGAGAAACTATCTAATAACGCACGCAAATCGATACGTACAGTGAGGGGGGGTGAAGGTTAGGCGCTGAGGGGTGAGGGGCAGGGAGAATTTAGAAGGAATAAGAGAGGCATACCTCGAGCGCTCTTGCAGGGCGCGTGCTACCCACGCTCATCAGTCCTCGCGCCGGAGCAACCCCCTGAAAATACAAAAAAAAAAGACAGTATCAGTTTGTGCATGCACTTTTTTGGGAAAGGTTTAATGCGCGATCAAGAACACATTAACCTAGAGCGGATAACCTAAATACATTCAAGTACCTCAATGAAAGCTATGCAACAAACAAAGGCATATGTAGATAAAAAATATGCTAACGGCTTTCAAGCCTAGATTGTAGGCCGCAAGGAGGGCGCCACGCCCGAGCGCTAGAACCTCAAGGGATCTAACCCCCTTACCTCCAGCGCTGTACCTTCAGGCCCACACTCTACAGCGCGCCCATGCAGGGCAACCCCGCGTGGGCCCCTTATCGTGTTTCCCTGCCCCAAAGCCATAAAGCAAGGATTCTCAAAAAACGTGAAAACAAACTTATCAAATCAAAGAGCGAGCAATTCCCCACCCAGTCCACACGCAATACGTACGCGCGTGAGCTATCCGGTCCCTTCTTAGAAGAAAAAAAAAGACTAACCTGCTCGAGTTTCTGACGCTTTTGTCGGTTATCCATATTTTTAAAAATAATTAAAATATCCCGTAGGAAGAAGAGTTTTCAAACTCTCCCAGGTCAAACTCTTCTTCCTTAGAGCGAAGACTGCCAAATTTCCGAAAAACCGTTCGAATGTAAGTAACCTTTCCTCTTGTCATCAGTCATATTGTCATATTGTCGCGACAAGTACGCGTTCAAAGACGTTCTCGCAATTTATACCCCTCGGCATGGCTTTCTCAGAAATTATATTCAGCGTTCCCTACTCGCTTAGGCCCTCTCAAAATTTATACACACTTTTTAGGCTCTCGATGTTAGATTCTCGCCATCATTTTCAGACTTCAGCGGTTTCCACAGGGCAAACCAGCCCCTAAAAGCCCCTAAATCCTATTTACCCAGGATTTAGGGGCTTTTAGGGGCTTCAATGAATTTTTAGGGAACTTTAGGAATTTTTAGTGTTTTTTAGTCAGAATCCTTGTTCAAGTGTTATATCATGGAATTTTCCATGTTGGAGATGTGGGAGTCCTCAGTGTATCACCAGGCGTTTCCGAGTGTTGTCCCTGGGCCGTTTCATATCATGAAATCCCCAAGACAACTACTCACCAAAATAATGAGTGGAAAGTATTGGTTCCACATGCCGCTGCCAACAATTCCTGATGCCGACTTTCCGATAGCGGCCCGAAATGCGCTGCAAGATTCAATGCTTGCATGGGCAAGACGAATCTCAGAAGTAAAGGAAGGCGAGTGCATCATTGACAAACAAACTGGAAGGTTCGTCGATAAGGCGACGAAGGTGACGAAGCCAACGAAGACAACGAAGGCTTCACAATCTCGCGAGAAGCCTTCGTTGTCTGCTAAGAAGAGAAAGCTCGGCAATGCACCGAAAGCCGATCTGCAGGTGCGTGCATGACTTTGGGGTTTGGCCGCCGCAACACGCAGCACCCACTGGGAAATGCATGTTAGCTTGTGCCTCCGTCACGTGATAAGCTCATAACTATCCTAGCTGAAGTTAAGGTCGAGCGGAAGCCGCCTGTGAATACACCACTGCATATTGTCACAGTGCCAGGGTTCAAACCCTTCGACATAAGGGGGGGAGACTGACGCGCCGATCGGGGTGGCGCTGCTTTGCGGCCAGGCCCCCCAGCTTCACGCGCCACCAGGGGAATTTCATCGACCCCCACCTTTCGCGCAATATGCCCTGCCACCGGCCCTCGGCGCACATCAGGTGGGTGATGGGCTATTGGCTCCGTGGGTATTTCTCCTCGAACTGACACTGTATTCTTTTACTCTGAAGGTGTTTACTCACCAATGCATGCAAAGCAGGATAGTGTTTCTGTGCCACGAATTAGTCCTGGTTGCACAGTCGTACACGCGCTCCCTTTCTCTGCTCTGCATGCCTAGCAGACACACGATTGTCATATTTACGCGCATGACGGCTGTGTCGCCAGGTGGAGGCTGGGAAGGTGGAGACTGACGCGCCGATCGGGGTGGCGCTGCTTCGCGGCCAGGCCCCCCAGCTTCACGCGCCACCAGGGGAATTTCATCGACCCCCACCTTTCGCGCAATATGCCCTGCCACCGGCCCTCGGCGCACATCAGGTGGGTGATGGGCTATTGGCTCCGTGGGTATTTCTCCTCAAACTGACACTGTATTCTTTTACTCTGAAGGTGTTTACTCACCAATGCATGCAAAGCAGGATAGTGTTTCTGTGCCACGAATTAGTCCTGGTTGCACAGTCGTACACGCGCTCCCTTTCTCTGCTCTGCATGCCTAGTACGGCTCCTCCCCATACGGCTTTCTTCAATGATTGGCACACTTGTATTCGTCATTGACCTTCAGAATTCCAACCCCCCACCGCCCCGGTTTGCTCGGTCTGGGCGCCTCGATGCCACCGTCTAGGATGCTCGGTCTGTGCGCCTCGATGACACAAGATGGGATGCTCGGTCTGGGCGCCTCGATGCCACATATGGGTTGTCGCCTGGGCGCCTCAATGCCACAGTATGGGTTGCTCAGTCTGTGCGCCTCGATGCCATAGTATGGGATGCTCAGTCTAGGCGCCTCGATGCCACCGTCTAGGATGCTCAGTCTGTGCGCCTCGATGCCACAATATGGGTTGCTCAGTCTACGCGCCTCGATGCCACCGTATGGGTTGCTCCTCCCCGTACGGCTTTCTTCAATGATTGGCTCCTCCCCGTACGGCTTCCTTCAATGATTGGCACACTTGTATTCGTCATTGACCTTCAGAATTCCAACCCCCCACCGCCCCGGTTTGCTCGGTCTGGGCGCCTCGATGCCACCGTCTAGGATGCTCGGTCTGTGCGCCTCGATGACACAGTATGGGATGCTCGGTCTGGGCGCCTCGATGCCACAGTATGGGTTGCTCAGTCTGGGCGCCTCAATGCCACAGTATGGGTTGCTCAGTCTGTGCGCCTCGATGCCATAGTATGGGATGCTCAGTCTGGGCGCCTCGATGCCACCGTCTAGGATGCTCAGTCTGTGCGCCTCGATGCCACAATATGGGTTGCTCAGTCTACGCCAGGGAACATATCAACCTCCTATGGCCGGTCTGTGGCCGTACGATGAAGGCTGTGGCCGAGGTTTGGCCGAGGGTGCTTTTGCTTGTTGGCCGAGACGAATTATGTAAAATTTTGAAAATTTCCCCGAAATGGTGCGATTTTTATGATATTGTCATACTTAAAATTAAAATTTTGCGCCGGCGGCGGGCAATTTTAGATTTTGGCCGAGATGGCCGAAACTTGGCCGATGGAAATTTTGAGTGTTGGCCGTACGACATAAAAGTTTGATATGTTCCCTGGTCTACGCGCCTCGATGCCACCGTATGGGTTGCTCCTCCCCGTACGGCTTTCTTCAATGATTGGCTCCTCCCCGTACGGATTCCTTCAATGATTGGCACACTTGTATTCGTCATTGACCTTCAGAATTCCAACCCCCCACCGCCCCGGTTTGCTCGGTCTGGGCGCCTCGATGCCACCGTCTAGGATGCTCGGTCTGTGCGCCTCGATGACACAGTATGGGATGCTCGGTCTGGGCGCCTCGATGCCACAGTATGGGTTGCTCAGTCTGGGCGCCTCAATGCCACAGTATGGGTTGCTCACCACGGCGCCTCGATGCCATAGTATGGGATGCTCAGTCTAGGCGCCTCGATGCCACCGTCTAGGATGCTCAGTCTGTGCGCCTCGATGCCACAATATGGGTTGCTCAGTCTACGCGCCTCGATGCCACCGTATGGGTTGCTCCTCCCCGTACGGCTTTCTTCAATGATTGGCTCCTCCCCGTACGGCTTCCTTCAATGATTGGCACACTTGTATTCGTCATTGACCTTCAGAATTCCAACCCCCCACCGCCCCGGTATGCTCGGTCGGGGCGCCTCGATGCCACCGTCTAGGATGCTCGGTCTGTGCGCCTCGATGACACAGTATGGGATGCTCGGTCTGGGCGCCTCGATGCCACGCATGGGTTGTTCACCGGCGCCCACGCCACTGTGATGGGTTGCTCAGGTCTGCGGTGCCTCGATGCCATAGTATGGGATGCTAGTCCGCGCCTCGATGCCACTGTCTAGATGCCTTACCGCGGTACGCCTTTGATGCCAATATGGGCTGCTCATTTACGCCAAACATATCAACTTTCCGTGGCTGGTTGTTGTCCGTGGCCGTACGATGAAGGCCGTGGCCGAGGTTTGGCCGAGGGTGCTTTCTTGTTGGCCGAGACGAATTATGTAAAATTTTGTAAATTTCCTCGAAATGGTGATTTTTATGATATTGTCATAATTTAAAATTAAAATTTTACGCCGGCGGCGGGGCAATTTGATTTTGGCCGAGATGGCCTGAAACCGATGAACTTGAGCGGCGGCCGTCGACATAAAAAGTTTGATATGTTCCCCGGTCTACGCGCCTCGGGATGCTGCCACCGGGCGTTCTCAGCCGGTTTCTCTTCAATGATTGGCTCCTCTTCTCTCGTACGGCTTCTTCAATGATTTGGCACACTGGTATTTCGCCATTGATCTCAGAATTTAACCCTCCCACCGCCCCGCTGGTTTGCCCGGTCCGGGCGCCTCGATGCCACCGTTCTAGATGCTCGGTCCGCGGCGCCTCGATGACACAAGATGAAATGCCGGTCTGGGCGCCTGGATGCCACGCATGGTTGCCCGGCCTGCGCCTCAATGCCACAAAGAGTGGTTGCGTACCGGCTTCCCAGTGCGCCTCGATGCCATAGTATGGGATGCTCAGTCTGGGCGCCTCGATGCCACCGTCTAGGATGCTCAGTCTGTGCGCCTCGATGCCACAATATGGGTTGCTCAGTCTACGCCAGGGAACATATCAACCTCCTATGGCCGGTCTGTGGCCGTACGATGAAGGCTGTGGCCGAGGTTTGGCCGAGGGTGCTTTTGCTTGTTGGCCGAGACGAATTATGTAAAATTTTGAAAATTTCCCCGAAATGGTGCGATTTTTATGATATTGTCATACTTAAAATTAAAATTTTGCGCCGGCGGCGGGCAATTTTAGATTTTGGCCGAGATGGCCGAAACTTGGCCGATGGAAATTTTGAGTGTTGGCCGTACGACATAAAAGTTTGATATGTTCCCTGGTCTACGCGCCTCGATGCCACCGTATGGGTTGCTCCTCCCCGTACGGCTTTCTTCAATGATTGGCTCCTCCCCGTACGGCTTCCTTCAATGATTGGCACACTTGTATTCGTCATTGACCTTCAGAATTCCAACCCCCCACCGCCCCGGTTTGCTCGGTCTGGGCGCCTCGATGCCACCGTCTAGGATGCTCGGTCTGTGCGCCTCGATGACACAGTATGGGATGCTCGGTCTGGGCGCCTCGATGCCACAGTATGGGTTGCTCAGTCTGGGCGCCTCAATGCCACAGTATGGGTTGCTCGATTGCGCCTCGATGCCATAGTATGGGATGCTCAGTCTAGGCGCCTCGATGCCACCGTCTAGGATGCTCAGTCTGTGCGCCTCGATGCCACAATATGGGTTGCTCAGTCTACGCGCCTCGATGCCACCGTATGGGTTGCTCCTCCCCGTACGGCTTTCTTCAATGATTGGCTCCTCCCCGTACGGCTTCCTTCAATGATTGGCACACTTGTATTCGTCATTGACCTTCAGAATTCCAACCCCCCACCGCCCCGGTATGCTCGGTCGGGGCGCCTCGATGCCACCGTCTAGGATGCTCGGTCTGTGCGCCTCGATGACACAGTATGGGATGCTCGGTCTGGGCGCCTCGATGCCACAGTATGGGTTGCTCGGTCTGGGCGCCTCAATGCCACAGTATGGGTTGCTCAGTCTGTGCGCCTCGATGCCATAGTATGGGATGCTCAGTCTAGGCGCCTCGATGCCACCGTCTAGGATGCTCAGTCTGTGCGCCTCGATGCCACAATATGGGTTGCTCAGTCTACGCGCCTCGATGCCACCGTATGGGTCGCTCAGTCTACGCGCCTGAAACCAAAGCTAAGCAAGTCCTACAAGGAACCACGGAAGCTCCTACAACTCTTGATATCTCTCTGCAACCCGAAGGTCTGAGCCCCGTGCGAAGCAACCATGATCTTCTATCCCCAATATGACCCATCCTACCATGATGCTGTCACAAGGCGAGCTGCTGCGAGAGGCAATCAATGAGATGGAAGAGAGAGAGAGAGAGAGAGAGGTGGGGGGCATGGTTGATGATCTAGCAGTTGTTGGACAAAGATGGGGACGGCAATATACAAGGCACGGCAGGATACAGTGGCACCTTATAGGTAAAGGCAACGAAAGAGGGGGCCACGTACCTAAACGCATAGAACAACTTAGGTCTTCTGGCTTCGAAGTTGTGAGAGCAATCTACCCTGCAAGTAGTTAAACATACAACTATATATACATACATACGTGGCATACTATCGTGTCTATTGTGGACGCCATATGTATATATATCATGTTGTATACGTAGACACGTGGCGTCTACATATTACATAAAGAAAATCATGGGTGCGGATAGCAGTTATTTCGGTATCTTAGTATATGATAGTCGGCGCGAGTCTATATAAGGGGATGGGAAAAGCGGAGCGGTGTTTACCAATTGAGCGGTGCTTCAAGCCTTTAATCTGCCCTTCGAACTCCTGCATAGACGAGCAAAGAATCCAAGGACATCGGTCTGCGCGGCCGGTACTTGCTTCAACAACGGACTAAGGAGCTATGTGCAGCGTAGTAGGTACATGAATATCGCGCGGGAATGCTGGCTTAAAGTCGGGGTTCTAGAAGAGCAGGTTTTGTTAGATCTAACATAGGGTTTGCCCTCCGTGAGCGAGTCGGTGGGCGAGCGACAATCCTACTGGAGCGGTGCAGAGAGCCCGGATTTCACGGTCACGGAAGGAAGCGCACCTCTTCCTCGGAGCCCTTCAGAGGAGGTGATTGCATCGCGTCCTGCGACACACGCGACGAGTGAGGGCGTGATTCGAATTGAGATCTCGAAAGGAGTTATCCCAGGAACACACTATTCGATGAAAATGACATTATCATATGTCATTTTTGGATTTATATATATTTCATAAAAATCAGGGTTTAGTGATATTTATGCGCGAAATAGGGATACATAAAGGCAACACGGTAGAAAAGTGCAGTATGCGTACAATGAAAACACCGAAATATGCATACATGTATCATTCTTTATTCAAATGTTTACGAGCAGAGTACTTTTCACCCTATACCGTCGAGGCATGACTGATACTATCAGTCAGGGCGGTCGACAAATCCTACTATTTTATTCATCACTCTCTTCGGCCTCTTCTACTTCTGCTTCGTCCTCCGACTCAACAGTGGCTGCTTCCTTCCCCTTCCTCGTCGGTTCGCTCTTCGGTTTTGGCTTCGTCTCGACATCCTGATCGGGCTCGGCGTTGAAATTGATCAGCCGTTGCTGCGCAGAGCTGACCATGTACTGGTCGTGGTCGAAGCCGATCGCGTTCATACCACACCTCATGGCGGCCATGGACGTCGAGCCGACGCCGCAGCAAGCGTCGAGAATCCAGTTGAGTGGATGGCCGTTCTCATCCACCTTGCCCGGATTGTCACCGAGCATGTGGCACTGGATCAGCTCCATCAACAGTGCTAGGGGTTTCTGATGGTTATTCACGACTTTGCCGTCGCGTTTGTACATCTGGTGCACAACCGGGAAGCCGCGCAAAAGTGACGCGCGGCTCAGACGTTCACCGTCCCCAAAATCAAAGTTGAACATCCACTCCGGCTTTTTAGAAGACTCCCCCGCGGCATCGCTCTTTACATGGTACCCCAGGACGCCACATTCAACGTCATTGTAGCGTACGGACTTGTTGGGGTTCATGTGCACGTTCTGCTTGTGCCAGAAGAACCGCTCCGCGCGGCCGGAGCAGTAATTGTCAATCACCTCCAGGAAATCGTTTTGTTGGACGAAACCGCAAAAGATAGCGACTGCCCATGCCGGGGCGGTGGTCTTGGCGTTGAAAGACTCCAGGAACGGTTGCACCTCCTCCTTGGTCATCGCGTCGGGAGTCTTCTCCTTGTCAAGGGCGTAATTGCAGTCGATGATCGTCCCCGTGAAGGGCAGTCTCGGGATGTCCTTCAAATCGCCCATGCTGCCCTTGACGATCTTCCAACGAGGGAACATCGGCACGTCCGTCTGATGTGTGGGCTCGTCGTCCTCCAGGCCCGCCTCTCCTGCAACCTTAGGCTGCGGCCCGTCGGTCCGCGCCTCCCGATAGAGTTTGATGTCGACTTTCACCTCGATCTATTGCAAGCCTAGGATGTGAGCCGCGCTTGGCGCCTGCGCTTCTTTGAGATTTGCCCGCGCGTTCTCGACGTAATTGAAGATCGCTAGCGGAACTTCCCCAGACCCCCCGGCGCGCTCCCCCCTTCGCGGACTGTAAGCAGCCGATCAACGACTCGATTTTCTCTTGGGAGCTCCAGTAGGGGGTGAACTCCTCCTTGAATTCGTCCCAGGTTTGCAATCCCGCCGCGGACACCAAGTGCTTCTGCACCATGCGTTCCTTCTTGAACTGGCTTATCATATCGCCCCCCTCTTTTAGTGAGATCTCCTTGTCAATAATCGCGCGCAGATATGTGTCCACCTTGTCGAACTCCGCATCCCCCGCCAAGCCGCTCAAGTTAATCCAGAACGTCATACCCATGGATTTGGCATTGTGGAGAAACTGAGCTTCTTCCACCAAAATGCCCGCCCCTCTAGACGAGCCCGCTCCGTCCCCGCCTCCTCGTTGCACCTCGTCTTCCATCTGTAAGTAAAAAAACAACATTTTTAGCATGTCTTGAAAAATAGAAAAGGATGCTTTGGGAGGGAAAACACTGTTTGAAGCAGAAGCAAAAAATAATTTACCTGTCGGTTGGAGGTGGCCTTTTTGCCAGCTTTCTTGGAGGGTCCGCTAGCGGGCGAAGATGAGGCCTTGCGCTTTTTGGTCTTCGAAGCCAAAGGGTTTTTCATGCCCTTCAGGTCAAACCTTCTGTAAGCCTCCATGATGCTAACGCAGAGGTCCCACGTCTGCGGCCGGAAATTGGCAACGGTCCAGTGCATGAAGTAGACGTTGATAAGCGTGCTGCCGAATACGGAATGCTTGGACATCGCGATTTGCTTCACATGCGTCTCAATCGACTGGTTCAAGTGAGACATTACGGGGTACCAACTTGTGACCCGATCGAGGTGAGCGTCGATGTCATCGTTCAGCACCGTCACCGTCAGCTCTACCTCAGGGATTCCTCAGGGTTTTCCTCGTGCTCAAACGTCTCCCGCTTCTCGATGTACTGGAATCCCTTGGGATATTTCACGGGATCCGGGATTGCAAATCCATGCTCTGATTCGTATCTCGCCATTTTTTCCACCAGCCCTCCGGCCTGGTACCGCCCAGGTTGATAAGGGATGCCCCCTTCGGTGTCCTCGGGGACGCTGGCGACGAACTCGGAGATCAACGCTTCTCGGTAAACGGTGTACACGACCCCATGCTTTTCGAAAAGGGTCGAACGGAGCCCTTGCATGAACTGAGTGTTGTCTTTGCCTTTCTGCTTCTGATCGATCTGGTTCTGCATCTCGCCTAAGAACCGAATCATGTCAGGCGTGAGACCGATGTAGATCTTGCTCTCGAAGGACTGGAAAGCTACCTCCAACGGGATTTCCTCGTGACACTCGTCGGTGGCTTGATAACAGTGCTGGTGCCCAAAATCCTTGCCTCTGTATTCTCCCTTCAGAGCTTTTTTCAGGGAGAATTCGGCACGGGTTTTGACATCGTCGATCGCAACGAGACCCGCATTGAAAGGGGCCCACGGGTTCCCCTTCCTGCCGGACTTGATCTCGTTCACCCAGCCCCTCTCTTGATCCCGGCAGGCCTCGTACCCCTTCTCGTGGTACAGGCATTCGATGGGGAGACGAAACACACTCCCTTGCTCCGCCGCCTCGTCGTTCGACATCGGATTCGGCCACCGGTGCTCCATCTCGATTTTCTTGCACAGCTCAGCTTTCTCCGCATAGTCTAACTTTGCTGCATGCTCCACTTTCAGCTTAGCGTGCCACCCATGTGCAGCCTCCTCGACTGCCTTCCTCGCCTCAGATGGGGTGGCCACTTGAGACATATCCACATTAGCGCCCGCTCCAGTATACACTCTGGAGCCACCAGGTCCTTGAAGGGCGCGTTGGGCAGCAAGCTCCACTGCCGTTCTCCTGGCAGCCTGGGACAAGACGAAACTGTTCATTAGCTAATGAACGCCTTCCGCCCCAGTTCAGGCTCAAGGGGTGGCGCGCGTTTCGAGGTGGAAACTGTTCATTAGCTAATGAACGCCTTCCGCCCCAGTTCAGGCTCAAGGGGTGGCGCGCGTTTCGAGGCGGAAACTGTTCATTAGCTAATGAACGCCTTCCGCCCCGGTACAGGCTCAAGGCGCGAAAGGGACGTACCGTAGCCTGTAAAACAGGTATTTCGCCACTACTGCCAAGGTCATCCATCACTGGCTCTGGCCTCTTGTTTTGCCAGAAAGGAGCTGTAATCGACGCTTTCCACGCCGCGTTTACATAGCTCGCTATAGAGAATTCCCTGCTTTTTTATCTTCTTCTGCTCTCCTTTTGAAACTTTGATAAGCCGCAAGCCGATTCGTGTGCTTTGGAAGGCTCAGGGTTTCCTCAAAGTTTTCGCTGTCCAGTTCAATTATAGTCAGGTTGTTGTTCCTAAGAATGACGAAATACAAAATTGGAGTCTGGCCTTCAATTATACTATACGCTACGCGTTTTTCCGATTGAAGGGTACCGTCTGTATTTACAGTCGTAGGGGTGTTTTGGGGAAAATTGTAAAACATTTCTTCAGCCTCCTCTTTCGGGTCATCTGAGTGGATTATCAACTGCAGGGTGTCTGCAGGACTGTCGGTTTGAAGCGTTCTAACAATGCTCCAGCTCTTGCGGAGATATTGGTGGAGAACATAAGTTCCCCTCAGTGCTTGAAATGTTTCTGCTGTCGCCATACTGAAATGAGAGAAATTGACTGTCAACTGTGAAAGGGGTGTGTGTGAAGGAACTTTCAAAAAGTGATGTAACTTTAGCAAAATATTGTAAGTCATTTCTGTCGGCTAAAAATGACATGTCAAATATCGATGACAATTTTAGTCAGAAATGACTTTTGCTGTCGCTTCCCGATTCGCTCTGTTCAGATCCAGGATACGATTTGAAGATATCCTGGTGTCATTTGCGCTGAAATCGAGAATCGATCGATCCAAAAAGATAGAAATTCTCTGTTGACTCGCAAGTCCATATCATTTTCAGATCGTAATAAACGGCTTCATAAGCTAATGACGGCTAATTTTGACGAAAATATGTTTTCTATTCCTTTTGATGAGGGTTGCGAGATTATCTGCAAACCGTGCCCGGAAATAATTATTGAAGATTCTATGGAAATAGGGGCTGACTTCTTTGATCAGGAGCCAATTCCAAGCATAGCCCCGAGCGCAAATACGCAATTGGTCCTTTGGAACGCGCCTTTGACGTCTAGATCGGAAGTTAGCTCTAATTCTTCACGCGTTTCCGGGACACGCGCTTTGCGCGAAATTGACTTAAATGAGATAAAAAGCAGACTTGGTACAGAATTTTCAGAGACAACTTTAGACTTGCTTAATGAAGACACTCTTCGGTGTTTGAACGGTGAAGTAAACAAGCAGATTGTTGTGCGCAAACCGTACGAATCCGACATACGCAAGAAGAAATATGAAGGCGTAATTAGTATCAAGCAGCGACGTTTGCAGGCTGACAGTATATCAATGGCAGAAACCATTAAGTGCAATTGCAAGTCGCACTGCTGTCTATCTTTCTCATCGGCAGATATTAAGTATTTTCAGCATGTCGCAAAAAGATAGGAAGGAATACTTCGTGAAGGACTTGCTAAAAAACAGCTTTCGATCTGAAGATAAATTCGACTTCAAATACTTTTTGGCCAAGAAGCAGGTATGTTTATTTTTGAACTCGTTCATTAGCTAATGAACGGCCTCTGGCTAAGGCGCGACTCACACATAGACACTTTGGCTGCGGGAACCGTTCATTAGCTAATGAACGGCCTCTGGCCAGAGCGCGACTCACACATAGACACTTTGGCTGCGGGAACCGTTCATTAGCTAATGAACGGCCTCTGGCCAAAGCGCGACTCACACATAGACACTTTGGCTGCGGGAACCGTTCATTAGCTAATGAACGGCCTCTGGCCAAGGCGCGACTCACACATAGACACTTTGGCTGCGGGAACCGTTCATTAGCTAATGAACGGCCGCTGGCCAAAGCTTGACTCACACATAGACACTTTGGCTGCGGGAACCGTTCATTAGCTAAAAATGAACGGCCTCTGGCCAAAGCGCGACTCACACATTGACACTTTGGCTGCGGGAACCGTTCATTAGCTAATGAACGGCCGCTGGCCAAAGCGCGACTCACACATAGACACTTTGGCTGCGGGAACCGTTCATTAGCTAATGAACGGCCTCTGGCCAAAGCGAGACTCACACATAGACACTTTGGCTGCGGGAACCGTTCATTAGCTAATGAACGGCCTCTGGCCAAAGCGCGACTCACACATAGACACTTTGGCTGCGAGAACCGTTCATTAGCTAATGAACGGCCTCTGGCCAAAGCGCGACTCACACATAGACACTTTGGCTGCGGGAACCGTTCATTAGCTAATGAACGGCCTCTGGCCAAAGCGCGACTCACACATAGACGCTTTGGCTGCGGGAACCGTTCATTAGCTAATGGACGGCCTCTGGCCAAAGCGAAATTTTTCTTGGACCTTGTGATAGATTGTGTAATATTGTCCATCACAGGAATGTGGAATATTGTATGATAAATTTACGAAGTGTACATATTCGCGACATTGGTCGAGTTGGTACGGCGCTAGGCTATGAACCTCGCACTCGTGGGTTCGATTCCCACTGAGGGTCTAGGTTGCGCAGATTTAAGGCGTGGTTGGAGAGTGCTGACGAGCATGCGACGGCCGTCCCGCCTGCAGACGTGCAGTGTTGGGGGTGTCTCCCAAGCGTCTTAGATCCAGCCAACCTATAAAAACCCTTATGCGTTTCCTTGGATAATTTGTTAATAATTTTTTAGTGACGGTGTCTTTTGTTTTGTAACAGGTGTGCTTTAAGTTCTACTATATGGCTTACGGCATCAGCTACGGGTATCTTCACGACTGTCGGACACGCGTGCTCGAGGGCCGACACACGTTTGTTCATGGATTGACGTACGAGGAGGACAACCACAAGATTTCCCTGAAACGCGAGTCGGTCGCCGCATGGATCAAGAAATACGCCGACGAATACGGACAACCCCAACCTGACAAAGCCGAGATTCACCTTTCGGATGGTTTGACCATCGAAGAGCTGTGGGACGAGTACATCGAGGGCTTGCGTGAGAATGAGGAGAGCAAAAGGATCTCTCTCAGTTACTCCTACAAAGTATTTGACGAAGATTGCAGCTCTTGGCTCAAGATTCCATCGGTGAACCGATTTTCTCACTGCGATGTTTGCGCGTCCTTCAAGTTATTGAAGGAAGGCTTAACCAAATCTCAAAAAGGTGAAAATTCTTGAATAGCTTTGCGATGTGTTTATATGCTTATGGCTACTGCCCGGCAGTACTTGTAATAGTACTGAAATCGTGTTCAGTACTATTACAAGTACTGAATCCCCGCGAATTTTTCAGGCATCTCCGTTGGTTCGGTTGGGCTACCATCCATATCTTGGCACATTTATGACCTAAACTAATTTGCCATATGCTCCATTGGTCGATATTCCACTTGGAGGCTTCTCACTGGACGTATATAACACAATGGGCAGTGATTTTCCGGATTACCTGCTTGACAAATATGTCGAAAATGACATGCCTCTTTCAATAATTTTTTTCAGGCACACCACACCGCCGAATCAAGTGGGAAAGCATTCAAATTGAAGGCAGACATCATATCTAATCACTCACATATCATGGAACAATTTGGTATCATGATACCAATTGTATATATTGTTGTAAACTTCCACCTTCCATGTGAAAACCTATTATATTCCAAGCGATCCAACGTGATTCAAGTAGCATGCAAATATTCATTCCAACGCGTGCCCAAGCGCCGTACATCGCCCAAACATGATTCAAAATGATATTTTGGACTATAACCCGCATCGAACGGGGCCTATACGTTGTCGGGGATGCATGGCTGAGTGTCGGCCATGCGCTAAGACCTCGCTGTCGGCACAGGTGTACGCGTACGCAAGTAGCATGCTAGGAATCGCCCCAACGGGCGCCCTAGCGCCATATATCGCACGGGCATGATTTGATATGATAATCCGGACTACGAGACGTACCGAGTTGGGCATGGTTGATATTGGAGGTGCACGATTGAGTGTTGGGGACGAGGTGTTAGGGAATGTAGATCGCGAGTACCAGTACGCACACACAAGTAGCATGCTCGTAATCATTCCAACGGGTGCCCAAGCGCCGTACATCGCCCAAGTATTATTCAAAATGATATTTTGGACTATAACCAGCATTGAACGGGGCCTATACGATGTCGGGGATGCATGGTTGAGTGTCGGATTTGCGCTAAGACCTCACAGTCGGCACAAGTGTACGCGTACGCGAGTAGCATGCTAGGAATCACCACGACGGGCGCCCTAGCGCCATATATCGCACGGGCATGATTTGGTGTGATAATCCGGACTACGAGACGTACCGAGTTGGGCATGGTTGATATTGGAGGTGCACGATTGAGTGTTGGGGACGAGGTGTTAGGGCCCGGTAGATCGCGAGTACCAGTACGCATACACAAGTAGCATGCTCGTAATCATCCCAACGGGTACCCAAGCGCCGTACATCGCCCAAACATGATTCAAAATAATATTTTGGACTACGAGAAACTAATTTTGTGGCATAATGTAGGGGGAAATAATTTTCGGGGAATTTAGCATGGGAGGGGGCACTACAGGGGAGCTGAAATCAGTCCTGGCTCAAAATTTGGGTGTTACAGCCATACACATACAGATTTTTTACATTCCTATCGTGCATAATGTACACAAATGTCACATAACACTTTATAGGTCACACAGTTCCAAGTATTGAGGAAGTTATGGATGTTTAGGGTTTGGGTTTGGGTGTGCGGAAAATGATATGTTTGAGGGGCCGCCAACAACCACGCTTGGCGATAGGAATGACGCATTTAATGCATGCTATGCATATGGAAAGGCCATGAGCAAGTAAATTTGTCATCTATACATGTATATCGAATTTTAGAAGCCTTCACGACCGCCATACTGTGACTTATGTTCTTATGTCACACGTTCGCGCGGAGCCAATTCAATAATTTTCGTCCTTGAAAAAAGCGAATTTCGGATTTTTGGCGGGTGTGGGTCATATTCCATCACCGCGCGGGCCCAAATTCATATCAATCACGCAAGTGACTCGCTAGATATCTTCAATACCTTCCAATATCGAAACATGATGGTTGGTTTGACCTCCAAGGCCTCGCATGAGGGTCTCTCAAGGGTTATAGTGTTCAGTACTTGTAACAGTACCGAGCAAAATAAATTATTTTCAGGCATTTTACCCATCGAAAGCGCGCTCAAAATACACCACCTTAAACTTGATGGTGGCATGTATACACGTTTTCAGAAATTCAAAAGGGTCATAAATGAATTTTCTGAGATGTGGTTTGACCTATATGACCAAGTTTAATGCCGGCTACGTCTATTTTACTACGGTACTTGTAACAGTACTGAAGCTCCGGGCAGTAGCCACTTATGTAATTTGTTCACTGACCCGAATATGTGTATCTTGCACAGCCCGATACAACGGGCCTCTCAACAAACATCATGCAATCGCACGAGCGGAGCGCCAGAAGTTCTACAAACATGGTCGTAAAGCGAATATGACCAAGAGCATTGCCATGAACAAAACTTGGCATAAGTCTGCCTCGGTGATCATCGATGGCATGACGCAGTGGACCACCCGACTGCCACACTTTCGACGTATCCCTAAACATCTGGACTCTAAGGACTTCCTTGACGTGCACAACATGGGGAGCATGATCGAGAACGTGGGCCGCTTTATGGATTTCAACTACGCCAACTTCAAGGACGATGCGAACTTCCTTGTCAACGTTTTGCACCGGGATATCCTCCGCATTCAAGAGCATCGACGCAACGGGGACGGGGAAAATTCATACCCGATGCCGGAAGTATTGTATGTACAGCTTGACAATGTGAGCACCAACAAGAGCAAGTTGATGTTGGCATACGCAGCTTGGCTGGTTCACACGGACGTCTTTCGCAAGGTGAAACTCAACTTTCTGTTGGCGGGACATACGCACGAGAACATTGACCAGATGTTTTCACGCTTCTCCGTGCGTCTACGACGCAAGCAAGCTTGGACGCTCGACGAGATGATAGAGGTCGCACAAGAATGCTTTACGGATGGTGTAACGTGCGAGCACACCGAGAAGATCTTCGACTTCAGCTCTTGGTTTGATGGTCACGTCTTCGATTGCCACAATATTTTGGGGCTCGGGGTTTATGTTAGATTAAGTTTTTGACATCTACTGGATTAAGTTTTGTCTGGGGTAGATTTAGATCAAGTTCATGTGACACGATCGATCGAGAGGTCATCAGACCTGAGACAGGTCGTCATCGTCTCTTCGCCGGAAATTTCCGGCGAAATCACATCAACACATTGCATGCTGCCGAGCGGAGGGCAGCATGCATGCTGGGAAGGCAGGTTGCATGGTGCCGCATGGTGCCGAGAGCAGGTTGCATGCTTGCATGCTGGGGAATAGTTTTCAGAAGCATATGAAAAATATTCTATTGCTTCTAAAAACTACTTATTATATATCATAAACCCTTTGCCTTGACCTTTACCGCTGCACGCGACCGGCAAGCATCTTTGAAACTCGGAAGTTTCAAAGATGCGTTTGGTATTTTGGGTGCACCCTAAAATTACAAAACAGCCGAGCGCTTCCCGTTTGTGCGGGATATTCACATTTATTCCACGGCATATTTCATAAGAAATATACACATAAGCACGAAGGCATCGGCCACGCATCTTTGAAACTAACGAGTTTCAAAGATGCGTTTTTGTCATTTGGGTGCGCATACCCAAATAACAAATCAGCCGAGCGCTTCCCGTTGGCGTGGGGTATCCAACGCTTGAATGTTAAATATT
Source organism: Cymbomonas tetramitiformis (assembly GCA_001247695.2). NCBI lineage: Eukaryota > Viridiplantae > Chlorophyta > Pyramimonadophyceae > Pyramimonadales > Pyramimonadaceae > Cymbomonas > Cymbomonas tetramitiformis. The sequence goes on from LGRX02008839.1 coordinate 19,284, forward strand.
CATTATAATATGAGTTAGCGTGCGAGGTTGCAAAGGCATCGGGACAGAATCTACGAAACTGTCCTATGCCTTTGCCTTTGGGTTCGAACGTATCCAAACCCAAAGATGCCAAACAGCCGAGGGCTTCCCGTGCGTCCTAGCGCACGAAACTTGGCGCAAATACTGCCAAGAGATATTTACCTAAGTTACTTGAAGCTCAAAGCTTCAAGTTACTTGTGCGCCCAACGCGCAATTTATTTCTAAGGCAGATGTTTTGGGTTTGGGTTCGAACGTGACACCCAAACCCAAAGATGCCAAACAGCCGAGGGCTTCCCGTGCGTCCTAGAGCGCGAAACTTGGCACAAATACTGCCAAGATACAAATCTTTAAGTTACCTGAAGCTCAAGGCTTCAAGTTACTTGTGCGCGAAACACGCAATTTATTTCCAAGGCAGATGTTTTGGGTTTGGGTTTGGGTTCGAACCCAAACCCAAAGATGCCAAACAGCCGAGGGCTTCCCGTGCGTCATAGAGCGCGAAACTTGACACAAATACTGCCAAGATGCATATCCTTAAGTTACTTGAAGCTCAAAGCTTCAAGTTACTTGTACGCGAAACGCGCAATTTATTTCTAAGGCAGATGTTTTGGGTTTGGGTTTGGGTTCGAACCCAAACCCAAAGATGCCAAACAGCCGAGGGTTTCCCATGCGTGTGCATGTGTGTTAAACCATGTGAAATATTCCATGAAATAAATGTGAATATCCCGCACAAACGGGAAGCGCTCGGCCGTTTTGTAAAATTAGGGTGCACCCAAAATACAAAACGCATCTTTGAAACTCGGAAGTTTCAAAGATGCTTGCCTCTTTGAAACTCGGAAGTTTCAAAGATGCTTGCCGGTCGCGTGCAGAGGTAAAAAGGCAAGGCAAAGGGTTTATGATATAGAAGACGTAGGAATAGTTTTCAGAAGCACTAGAATACTTTTCATATGCTTCTGAAAACTATTCCTACTGCCGCTAAATCTTATTACACCCTTTGCCTTTCCCTTTGCCTTTGACCTTCCGTTCGCAGTTTTACCATGTGTGCCTGACCTCGGAGCGGTGGCACCTCGGATCCGGCGAAATGACGATGACGACCTGTCTCAGGTCTGATGACCTCTCGATCGATCGTGTCACATAAACTTAATCTAAATCTACCCCAGACAAAACTTAATCCAGTAGATGTCAAAAACTTAATCTAAAATAAACCTTTTCCCATATTTTGGCACAGCGGGCTTTCAAGTTCAAGAAGAACGAGCACGGCGAAGTGGGCATGCAGTACAAACAGTATTCCATTTCACCCAAATGGTTACCCGAGACTCCATTGCCAAAGCTTGTTTCTACACCCCCTGTCGCGGGGCCTGGATACATCAAGCCGATTCCTTTTACCGAAGAAGGCATCGAAAAGCTTGAGCATACCTTACAGGCGTTGAAGGACATTTTGGGCACAAAGCTCACGGAGGTGCACGAAAGGTTTTGGCGCGAGGATGTCATCGAGAAACAGCGCCACCTAACTGCTGGTGGAGAATGTCAAGCGCCCGCGATACCCTTCCAGCATCCCGAGAAAATCGCCATCGAGCGCAATGCCACCTTGGTTCGACTGATAGAGGCGCCCGCGTTGGCGATAGAAGCTGCCGGGGCTGCCGCCGTCCCCGCTATACCGGTGCGCATCCAACGCCGAATTGATCGAGCGCCGATAGAAGTGTACAACGGTAAACGGAAACACCAAGGTCGAGCCCAAAAGCGAGCAGAGCAGTACGTGGACAACGCCCAGTGGGAGGTCACCTACGGCCAGATGACAGTCGGCAGCTTTGCAGTGGCTCTCGCGGTGGAATCTGAAAACGACAAGTTCGCTTTCCGCGTACAACTGAAGCGAAGCGAATGGTCGGATCCGGTGTACTTGGTGAAGGTGGAGGCGCGCTATCCGTCAACTCAACAGCTGCTATATCGCTATTTCCAACCCAAAAAGCACACCGACACCAAGAAGAAGCACCTCGGCAAGCAGCTTGCGAGTCACCCAGGAGCTTTCGCAGCGCCACCGGGGCACCGACCGTCTACCGAGACTTTCGATAAGAATGAAATAGTGCTGGCATGGAATGTGGATGCGAATGACCCCGAACGGAGTATATACCGAACGAGCAATACGCGCAGATAGTCGTTGCTTTGCTTGCACAACAATCCAAACGCACGCGCAAGGACCTAGGTGACTTGAATGAATCGGATGATTCCGATGAAGACGAAGCTTTTGATAATTGCGTAGCAGTCGCGGTAGCACCTGAAGTGGACGCGTAAAGCAAGACGGAAAAAAACATGTAAATGATATGTGTATAGCGTGTATATAGATTCCGAGTCAAAAGTTCTTTGTGTTTTCACTCCTCCTAGATTTCGAAAAAGTGCATTTGACCTCAATTTTGTACCATAAAAACCATTAAATCTAATGCACAACCTGCACTTGCATGTTCTTGACTGTTAAAATGCGGCTTTTTAATTGATAAGGACGCACACGCGAGCCTTAAGATATATTATGATATAATAAGATAGCGCAGGTGTTATTGAACAGTAACACTCGGGCAGCGTATGAGCGGGTGATGAGTGCAGATTTCGTCCGAAGATACTGCTGTAGCACAACGCTACCTCATCTATACCGAATGCCTCCCATCTCATAGATGGTACCGCTATTGGGTTGTGAACCCGAGGCATTGGTTGAACGACTAGTATCGGCAGAACGAATAATGCGTTCGCCATATGATACTCGCATGCTTGTTCCGCACATGCTAGAAGCGAAGATGATTTCTTCTCCGAACCGTTCGGTACTTCAAGATAGCATCTTGCTTCGCCATTCTCGAGTCCGACATACGGCCTCTCGATGACATGTGCCATTCAAGTCTTACCTTGAATAAATGACAGATGATGTGACTTATCATCTCGATGACATGTACAGTCATAGTCGACCGTACTGACGACTGTCTGTCATTATAATATATGACGTGACTCGACATGACATGACATGGTATGACATGTCTGACAGGAATGACACGTATGACATGTATGACATGTATGACACATGTGTCATCGGTCATAACCCTGACAGATCTCCCCTCTTAAAAGAGTTGTGACCTCACAACGGACATACCTTTGTATATGTCTTTGATGTCTTTGTTGTTGTTGCTTCTGCTGGTACCAGTCTTCTTACACCGATGTGAGGCGTCCCTCATGGTGTTTTTAGGATATTGGGGGGAACTGAGTCCACTTTAGTCCCTCACCTTAGGCATTTAGCCTTACAGTTCTTAGGATGTAGCCCCCATGAATTGCGTATCGTATTGCAGAGTGACGATTCAAGGTTCCATGAATTGCGTATCGTGATTCAGATTGACGCTTAAAGCGTATCGTGATTCAGAGTGACGATTCAAGGTATCCGAGGTTTACGTTACGGATTATTTGCGCTAGCCGTCGTCGCCTTTGCGAACGATGATCCCACGATTTAACAATTTATAATCGAACGATTCTCGGCCTGATATATATAACTGATCGACAAACCGGTACATGTTTCCACAGTTATTATATAGTGCACCCAACCCTTCCTCCCCTCCTGAAGCTACTTTGGAGGTTCACAGGCGGTCATGGGGAGCCCGATGTTTCCGGAGTTATTTCACCGGGGGCTTGTTTTAACTCCCATGCAGTTATCTCACGCTTAAACGACATTTAAATCGATCGATTTACCCCCCCACAAACGCCAATTTGGACCCCTTAGACACCCCCTATCAAGGCACTCGATAGCTCAAAATGTGCCTAACGATGCCAAACAGAACTTGGTTGCAAGCACGAACACGTATGTCTTCATATGCACCTTATTAACAAGCAACGGTCTAGCCGACCATGCCGTAGAATTTCCAAATGCCATAACAGCATAGGAGTTAATGCAAACGGAGTGGCCCTGCTTAACGGGATTGGACTTATAATCCTTTACCCGGTCTGCTCAACTCCTCAATTATTGGTCCAGTACGCACGCTTTGACGAACATCTACGATCGCGATGAGTGAGAGTGGATTCGCCACATACTAATGTGAAATTTATTTTAGTTATGTTTGTCAGGCATAACTTAGGATCACAACTCCGTCTACCTCAGTCGATGTCTCCGGTAGCTTCGGATGACTGGCCACAGAATCCGATGACTAACCACGGTCTTGGCAAAGGTAGCATTTAGCAGTTTTTATTTGTCCACAGATATGATATCTCGCATGTGTGCGTATCTGTGCAAGGGTATGATTTTGTACAAGGCTCACTACACCTTTAGCAAGGAAGGATCAATTTCCCGCTTCTATGCAACATAATGATAAAACATTAAGAGCAAGGTATATAGATGATCGACATGTATTAGTATATATTACAAGAAGTAAGGGCATCAGGCTTAATATAATGTTTAGCCTTCATAGGCAGCTATCATGTCTGCTGCATTGGTCAGCTCTGTGGCTTTGACCCAGGTGTCATGCTCAGGGCCGTAGCCTGCATATCGCACTAAGTAGTACTTGACACCTCTAGTGATCTTATCTGAGAGTATGTGTGATATCTCAAACAGTGGTTGCCCTTCTTCGGTGATCATCTGTGGCAGAGGCAAAGGTGCTTGGATCGAGTCGTTATACAGCTCTATTCTGGATACAGGCTGTACCGGATGGATACGGATATCGAGGTCTCCGAAATCTAACTCGTATGCACGCCCATGACTTAGCACTTTGGATATAGTAAACGGCCCAATATATGGCTGCTTGAAGTGTCTGCCTGCCTCTGTCAAACCAGTCCATTGGATAAACTCGGTCCATAAAAGAACTTTCTGCCCTACTGCATATTGCCGGGGCATGTGAGTCTTATTGAATCTGGCTTGGCTAATTTCTGCTGCTCGGGAAATGTTGTCTACCGCGTTGGCATGTACAGCCGAGTACTGGTCAAAATGATCTCGAATAGCATTCTCGAATAGTATTGGAACAGGAGCTTCTGGCGGAATAGTGATTGCCAGGTCATGAGGCGAAAGTGGCTGCGCCATCGAGTCGAGATAGAATGGTGAATAACCAGTAGATGCAGAAACTGTGTTGTTAATTGCAAACTCCACCAGAGGCAACTTGTCCTCCCACGAATTGGCTGAAGTATCATTGCAACAACACCTGTGGATGAAAAAATACTATCTAATCAGTTTATAAACCAGAGGATGGTGAATATCGAATCAACAAATTGAAAAGTACCTGAGGATATCCTCAATGAAGGCATGGCTCCTCTCATTGGCTGCATTTGACTGTGGATGGTGTGAAGACGTCATAGACAATCTCGTACCAGTAGATTTCCACAGTGTTTGCCAGAATGTAGAGGTGAATCTGGGGTCTCGATCTGAGATAATGTTCCTCGGAAGACCATGGAGCTTGAAGATATGCTGCATATATATAGAAGCAGTATGCTGAGCAGTCCAGGTCATGCTGAAGGGAATGAGATCACAGCGATGAGAGAATTGTCACATCACCACAAATATACTGTCGTGCCCATTAGTGGTGATAGGCAGGTCAGTAATCCAGTCAAGCCATTTTGTCTTAGGCACACAATATCGTATATGTGACTGACCATAAGGTTTGTGTCGCCTCGTTTTCTGGCGTTGACAGACGGGGCATTCCCGAATGTACTGGATGGCTGCCGTCGTCATTCCTGGCCAATAATATCGGCTACGCAGTAGATGAAGCATGCGATTTTTGCCTACATGACCAGAAATGGTGGCTGAGTGGCACTCATGAAGGAGAATGTGGCGAAGCTGTGTGATCTCACCGTCATCTGTAGGGACCTTGGCTGTAGGTGGAATGTACAGCTGTCTGCCATATATGGTCTTGCGATAGATCAACCCCTGAATGAGCTCGAAGCTGTAGCTGCTGACTGACTGTGATGAAGTCGATGATGTCAGCTTAGCCAATATAGTTTGTGCAAATGTGTCACGATCATACTGGGATATAATGATGTTGTGAAGCTGATGAGCTGATGAAGAAGATATAAGAGCAATGAATGCAGGATCTGTACGTGGCATGACTGGAACTTCGGTGATGTCTATGTGTTTCAGACAATCAGTGAGTTCAAAGAGTGTAGAGATACGAGTGAGTGCGTCTGCAACCTTATTTTTCTCGCCAGAAATATGCTCTATTCGGACGTTGTACTCGGAGAGCTCATCCAACCACCTCGCCTGTTTGGGGCTTAGTGTGGATTTGGACTGGAAATAAACCAGTGGCTGATGATCTGAGCGTACAATAGTCTCAGGAGCTCCCAACAAGATATGGCGAAAGAATCGGAAGCCCTCCACAATGGCAAATAGCTCGATCTCAGGAATAGGTCAACGTCTCTGTGTATCGGAGAGAGTGACGCTGTGATAGCCACATGGCTTCATACCTTTTCCTTGGTCCTGTAGTACCACTTGACCAACGTGTGTGCCTGATCCATCGACCTCCATAATAGATGGCAGTTTCTGATCTGGAAGTTGTAGTACTGGAGCATTGCAGATGGCACTTTTGAGGTTGTCAAATGCCTGCTGCTGCTCAGATTCCCAGACAAACTCTGCATTATCTTTAAGGAGACGATTGAGCGGCTCGGCAATCTTGGAGAACTTTGGTATGCATCTCCTAAATTGACCGACCATGCCCAAGAATGACCGAAGGGATGACTTGCCATCTTTAGCCATACGGCGTAGAGGCTGCTTTCCAACGGTAGGACCATAAGACACTGGAGGCTGAATTGCCATGACTGCTCGGATTCTGTCTTCGATGATGGATAGGCCTGCTTCAGAGATGTGATGTCCGATAAAGTCTATGGATCTGACGAACAACTCCACCTTGGAAGGCCTGATGAAGAACTGGTGATCTCTGCAACGCTGGAGGAACTGTCGGACATGACTCACGTGGCTGTCAAAGTCCGGACTGTACACAATAGTATCATCCATGAAAATGACAAGGAACCGATCGATGAAGTCGGAGAATGCCCGATTTCCTACACGTAGAGCTGTTGCAGGAGCATTGGTCAATCCGAAAGGCATAACTGTCCACTCATAGGAACCGTATCTGGTGCGAATAGCTGTTTTGTGAATGTCATCTGGATGTATAGGGATCTGATGAAAAAACTGATTGAAGTCAAATCTGCTAAACCATCGTGCACCTTTTAGCTGTTCAAGAAGCAGTGAAGATATCTTCCTGGGATTGGCCGGCCCGGGGCCGTGTCACGGAGGCCCGGGCCGAAGGCGGGCCGAAGGAAAAATTGCGGATGGGCCGAGTCGCATTGAGGGGAAAATCGATAAATTTCCAAAATTTTATCAATTTTTGACAAATTGTCATACTTAAAATTAAAATTTTGCGCCTGCGGCGGGCAATTTTGGGTTCGGGCCGAGACGGGCCGAAATGTGGCCGAAGTAAATTCCCAATGCGGGCCGAGTCACCTCCGCGGAAGATATCTACCCTGTCAAGAAGGGTGTCGTGAGGTGGCAATGGATACGTGTCCTTAATTGTGATGTTATTAAGGGCTCGATAATCACAGCACATCCTCCACTTCCCACCTGGCTTAGGAGCGAAAATGATAGGACATCCATATGGAGATGATGACGGACGAAGGATACCCAATTCGACATATTTGATGATCTGTCGTTTGAGCTCTTCCATCATGGGCACTGGTATGGTACGAACTGGCTGCGATGGCGGCTTGTGCCCAGGTTCAATGTTGATTCGATGATAACCACCTTCAAACCGTTCTGGCCTATGACCAGCTGGAAGATCCTCCTGGAATATGTCTGAAAAGTCTTCCCTCATTTGATCACGTGCTGCTGTGACCTCTGGGTCTTCCATAGTGGTGTCTGAGTCTGCTGCTGCGAAGACCAGTTCACCATCGACCTCTGAGAGAAAGAAGAGATAAGCTACGGCTTCTTCAGCCGAACCACTGGATCGAATACGACGTAGGTGCTTTCTCATGGTGGTGGCACTGACCAATTCCATTTCAGGAAGGCCATCTGAGCCTGGAGTCTGTTCAACTCTGGATAGTACTGTTGGCTACTATCCCGAGATCCTTGTGGGAGGACCTAGAACGCTCTAGATCCTCCCACAAGGATCACTTTTTCAATAATTTATTTGGGCGCCCCACGAGCTTTCTACAAGTCAACACCAAGGAATACTTTCCACATGGGACCTATATTAAGTAGTGTGGTGCGTGGTTTGACGAGAATCCATCATATATACTCCTAGCTAATGCATTTATAGCATGCCCCAACCAAATTTTGAACGGCTACGCTTTTTAAAGCTTCAAAACCGGGGTGTCTCTTCCATATTTTTTGGTCAATCGTATGTCGATCCTTTTCCACCATAGACGTGATATATCTCAAGGTATGCATGTATATTAATCATATTCGGGTCGAAATACGACTTGGATAGTGTATATTGGACACATCACACGAACGCGGTAACATGGGTGAGATATGCACACTCCTTAAGTATGGGGATAATTTCGCATTTTGGGCGTAAGTCTTGGTCCATTTTAAGCTTTGAGGCTAGCTCGTTGCTTTGGTGAGCACTTTAGTACTTTAATATGACTTCAAAGTCTCCCTGGGATTTTTGGGGGATTTTTTGAACGGTTTGAACTGCCGCTAGAGGTTCTAGAATGCAATTTTCAGATCCTAATTATGATGGAAATATTGAATTTCGACGGTACTACATCATGTCATGCGCATATGCGGCGATTAATCCGGCTAGTATTATATTAAAGGGCTTACACAATTAGTTTTGGTCATACCCTCGAGGGTTAACAACATACGCACCAACCCGAGCTCGTGTAGCAAGGCCTAGAGTTGTCGGTACCCTAGATCCTTGTGGTAGGATCTAGCATTTTAATTAAAATTTTGTGAAAGCACCCACCCAAACCACTCTAAGATTAAAGGTTAAAGCATCGACATTTCAAGCAAAAGAATGTTATAGATAATTCAAAAGGGTCATAGATATTGCCCCAAAGCATATGCCGGGCCACTATATACGATATACAAGGTCGCCATGCCCATTTGCGCTAGATCCTTGTGGGAGGATCTGGATTAAGGATAGTAGCCACATATTGGTGTCTGAGTCTGATGCTGCAAAGATCAGTTCACCATCAACCTCTGAGAGAAAGAAGAGATAAGCTACGGCTTCTTCAGCCGAACCACTGGATCGAATGCGACGAAGATGCTTTCTCATGGTGGTAGCGATGACCAATTCCATTTCAGGAAGGTCATCTGAGTCTGGAGTCTGCTCAACTCTGGACAATACTGTGCGAATACTGGAGCCTGATGAATGCTTCCTAGTGATCGTCAGATTTTTGGTCTGAAAGTCAATGTGTGGATTCCTCCTCTCCAACCAATCTTGACCCAGAATGACAGTGAAGGGTTTCATGTCAATGATGTAGAAATCTTCTGTATCCTTATACTTACCCAGCGTAAATGTAGCCTTGGGAAGATAGGATGTGCATGGTAGTTGGCTTCCTCCAGCCAATCCCACTGAAAACGATGAGGAATCTGTGGGTGCTATACCAAGCTGAGCAGCGAACTGTCTGTCAATGAAAGACGATGTAGCTCCTGGATCTACCAATATGTGAGTACTCTGTCCATATACTTTCCCTTTGTACAACAACAGCTTCTTCTGTGATTTCAGCTGTGCTGTCTGAGACTGCATCTGTGCGATGTGCTCTGAGGGAGTGTCCATCTGCTGAAACTGCAATGTCAGACTGGAAAGGACTTCTTCTGAGATACTCTCAACCCGGCCACTTGCTTCAGTGGCATTTTCAGGCTGATTTATCTTGGGGGTGCTCTCAACACTGGTACCTGTGCAGTACCCTGAGAGTTTCCCTGAGGAGCTGGAGCTGAAGCTGGAGCTGGAGCTGCAACTGCTGCATTGATGCTGTGCCGACTCTTTAACTCCTTAACCAGGGTGTTGATTGTATTGATGAGTTTGCCGGACTCATTCTTAGCACCCTGATTCTGTTGCCGCTGTCTCCTGAAAGGATTCTGAGCTGGTGGCTTGCCTTGTATGGCTTTTCCATCTGGGCTTCTGGGGTCTTGGTGGAGTAACAATCCTTTGTGGCGTGATTGGTACGACCACAACGTTGGCAAGGCTGAGAAGGATTTTGTGCTTTTCCTTTCCCTTTACCTTTGCCTTTTCCACCTTTCCCTTTGCTCCGATTCTGATTGGCATTTGAGTTCTGATTGCCATTCTGGCTCTGATTCCAGTTCCTATTGGATTTGTCATATGGCTTTCTGCCACGCCCCTTGTCCTTCTCCTTTTTGACTGGGCCTCCTGATGACTGCTCCTTCTGCCCCCGATAGTGTAGGGTCTCTGACTGCTTCGAATGAACAACATAATTCAAGTCGAGCAGTATCTGTGTGGTTTGTGGCCACGACAGATTATTCCTTTCATTCTCTGTTAGGAATCTTAGGTGGAACTGTCTGCGGAGATCAGGATCCATGCTGCTGACAAATCTGTCCTGTATCAACACATCGTCCAGATCAACTGATAAGGACGCACACGCGAGCCTTAAGATATATTATGATATACTAAGATAGCGCAGGTG
>LGRX02008842.1:0-10742 GCA_001247695.2 Cymbomonas tetramitiformis
GATGCTTGCCGACCGCTGCTTGAAGCTCACTGCTCGGCGGGGATGCTTGCCACCCGCCGCTTGAAGTCTGCTCGGCGGGGATGCTTGCCACCCGCCGCTTGAAGTCTGCTCGGCGGGGATGCTTGCCACCGGCCGCTTGAAGTCTGCTCGGCGGGGATGCTTGCCACCCGCCGCTTGAAGTGTGCTCGGCGGTGATGCTTGCTGTCATCCTCGTGGGTGACGACTTGAGATGGATCATGGCTTCGCGGACTGCCCCCACTCCCCCTGAGTTGATGCTTTCATCTGATGTGTGGGTATGGCCAGAGGAACGCCCCCTACAGATATCTACGTGTTGGCGGCAAACGTTGAGCTGAAGGGAACGGCACAGGGTGAGTCCTGCTGCCCTCCAACCACCTCGGCTACCCTTCGTGAAGCGCCACTGCTGGTGTGGAGATACTTTGGCAGCAGAGGCCTTCCCATAAACTCTGGTCATCAAGTTTTTGGATGCACTGGATGAATGCAGTGCGCTTGAGTCGCTGCTCAGATCACTTTTCTGGATGCACTGGATGAATGCAGTGCGCTTGAGCAATCCGACGGCCTGGAAAATGCCGGGCACCTTGGAAACAATTCTAGAAATAGGCTGATGCCAGGCGGGAGTGAAACGCCGGTTGCCTCGAGACGCTCCGCAATCTCTGAGCGGGTGTGAGGGGTGCAAGGACCAGGCACCCCGGTCCTCCCCATCACTAGCAAGCCTTTCCAAGTGGTGAGCAGCATTGCAGCGAAGGCGGCTCAGGTGCGGGGAGCAGCTGCGATGTGGGTGAGGGGATGCGGTGTTGAATGAACTCGTCCCACGAATCCAAAACATTGAGCTCGCCGGGTCCGCCGGCAGCACCTTCCATCATCTCCTCTGGCTGGACCTGCCTCTGAGCTTGTTATGAGCCGTCTCCTCTTGAAGCATTTTTTGGCAGCGGCCTTGAGCCTTGGCATGCCATGAGTGCAGCCAGGAGAGGCGTGCTGACCGCTTGCTGGCCCGGAGGTGGGGGCGTGGGAACAGGGCATGGGAGGGCGCACTGGTGCGTCCCGCAGCAGCAGATGTCCTCCCACCACCGCATGCCAGCTTTGTGTGGCGCCACCACCACCACATGCCAGCTTTGCGTGGCGCCACCATCACCACATGCCAGCTTTGCGTGGCGCCACCATCACCACATGCCAGCTTTGCGTGGCGCCACCATCACCACATGCCAGCTTTGCGTGGCGCCACCATCACCACATGCCAGCTTTGCGTGGTGCCACCATCACCACATGCCAGCGTTGCGGCGCCACCATCACCACATGCCAGCTTTGCGTGGCGCCACCATCACCACATGCCAGCTTTGCGTGGTGCCACCATCACCACATGCCAGCTTTGCGTTGCGCCACCATCACCACATGCCAGCTTTGCGTGGTGCCACCATCACCACATGCCAGCTTTGCGTGGCGCCACCATCACCACACATGCCAGCTTGGCGTGGTGCCACCATCACCACATGCCAGCTTTGCGTGGCGCCACCATCACCATGCCAGCTTTGCGTGGTGCCACCATCGCATGCCAACTTTGCGTGGAGCGCCACCATCACCACATGCCGTTATGGTGCCACCATCACCGCATGCCAACTTTGCGCAGCTACCATCACCACATGCCAGCGCTGGTGCGGTGCCACCATCACCACATGCCAGCTTGGCGTGATGCTTTACCATCACCTACATGCCAGCTGCTGCGCGGTGCCACCATCACCACATGCCAGCTTTGCGTGGGCGCCACCATCACCACATGCCAGCTTTTGCGTGGCGCCACCATCACCACATGCCACCTTTGCGTGGCGCCACCATCACCACATGCCAGCTTTGGCGCAGCCACCATCACCACATGCCAGCTTTTGCGTGGCGCCATCATCACCACATGCCAGCGTTGCGTGGCGCCACCATCACCACATGCCAGCCTTTGCGTGGTGCCACCATCACCACATGCCAGCGTTGCGTGGCGCCACCATCACCACATGCCAGCTTTGCGTGGCGCCACCATCACCACATGCCAGCTTTGCGTGGTGCCACCATCACCACATGCCAGCGTTGCGTGGCGCCACCATCACCACATGCCAGCTTTGCGTGGCGCCACCATCACCACATGCCAGCTTTGCGTGGTGCCACCATCACCACATGCCAGCTTTGCGTGGCGCCACCATCACCACATGCCAGCTTTTTGCGTGGTGCCACCATCACATGCCAGCTGCGTGGCGCCACCATCTACAGCCACACCAGCGTTGCGTCGCGCCACCATCACCACATGCCAACTTTGCGTGCAACACCATCACCATGCCAGCTTTGCGTGGCGCCACCATCACCACATGCCAGCTTTGCGTAGCGCCACCATCACCACGCCTGCTTTTGGCATTGGTGTACCACTTCTTGCGCTACCAAAGCTTTTTAAAAATGGCGCCTGCTCTACACATGCCAGCACATTCAGTGCCTATCCTGCAATACCAGCTTTGCGTGGCGCCACCATGACCATGCCAGCTTTGTGGTGGTGCCACCATCACCCACACATGCACCAACTTTGCGTTGCGCCACCATCACCACATGCCAGCTTTGCGTGGCGCCACCATCACCGCATGCCAGCTTTGCGTGGCGCCACCATGACCACATGCCAGCGTTGCGTGGTGCCACCATCACCGCATGCCAGCTTTGCGTGGCGCCACCATCACCACATGCCAGCTTTGCGTGGCGCCACAGATGATCTGTCAATTCAATTTGACTCTGATCCCTTTTAGCATTCTTAACAGTAAGGGGCGCGTCGCATCCTCAGCTGTACCCATCCATGCAAAAGCAGGCGGTCACAAAAGCGCTGAGGTGGCGACACCAGACACAGAAGGTCGAGCCACCGCGGTGCGCGCGTCCCAGGCAAGCTCCGAGTGATGCCTTGGATGCGAGGAGCCCTGCGGGCGCGGCGCGGTGATCTATGCGGAGCACTCAGGAATCGCTGCTTGGCGCCCTCCAGCAGTGCACAAGAGTGGTTACGGGGCCCCTTGGGGGAGGTCGCCGGGTCTTGTCAGGTGGCCCGGAGTTCTTTGCAGCTGCCTTCTTCACGTTCTCGGGTGAGGGCCGCCTGCCCCTTGGCATTGCCGTTGCGCTGCCGTCAGCGACCTCAGCGCGGCGAGAGGGCCGCTTAGCCTCCTTAGCGTCCTGGAGAGAATGAGAGTGGCGCCGCACACGCTATCGGCGAAAGTGCACGCAGTGCAGCCCGGTCACCTCGGACCCAGTGCAGCCCGGTCACCTCGGACACAGTGCAGCCCGGTCACCTCGGACCCAGTGCAGCCCGGTCACCTCGGACCCAGTGCAGCCCGGTCACCTCGGACCCAGTGCAGCCCGGTCACCTCGGACCCAGTGCAGCCCGGTCACCTCGGACCCAGTGCAGCGTGTGGCAATTGCTGCTTGGACCTGAGTTCTCTCCGGGGCGGGGTGCAGGACTGTGCACCGAGGTAGACGTGTATGGATTCAGCGGAAAACCCACACTGCCATACTGGGACACTGGGGGGGGTCCTCGGGACAGGTCCTCTGGCAGCCGGTGAGGGCCCTCTTCACGCGCTTTTTCCCAATGGGATGTCTACCCTGAGGCATCCAAGGAGAAGGCTGGCTTGCTGTAAGGGCAGTTGTGCAGCAAGCTTGCTTGATGAAAGGGGGGAGTTGTGCAGCAAGCTTGCTTGATGAAAGGGGGGAGTTTTGCAGCAAGCTTGCTTGATGAAAGGGGGGAGTTGTGCAGCAAGCTTGCTTGATGAAAGGGTTGAGTTTTGCAGCAAGCTTGCTTGATGAAAGGGGGGAGTTGTGCGGCAAGCTTGCTTGATTAAAGGAGAGGAAGGGTAGATGGATTTGCGGTGTTTTGTCTTTGCTTGAATCCTCCTTGTGCCCAGCAAGCAGCGCTGCATCTACTTCACGCCAAATGGTTTGCTCCACATTTTGCGGCGGCTAAAGTCGTACTTTTCCTGTAAGTGCCACGAGTGCCCATTTGCACGCATGGACGCCATGAAACTAAGGCAGAGTGGCGAGTGGTGGGAAGCGAAAGAGCTGTGGCCCCTGTCGGTGCAGGGCCATTTGTACTAGGGCCCCGTATCTCAAACCGCCATGCTGTCTCTAATGCCGCAAGTGTCATAGGTGTCACACAGATTCTGTAACTAGAAACCACGAAAATTACAATTCGTCCCAATTTGAACATTTCGCTTTTACACGAATGGTTTGTTTGCGATTGAACAGAGTTGCAGACGTGAGGCAGGCCGCAGGCCGGCGTCATGCGCCACTGCAGACGTGAGGCAGGCCGCAGGCCGGCGTCATGCGCCACTGCAGACGTGAGGCAGGCCGCAGGCCGGCGTCATGCGCCACTGCAGACGTGAGGCAGGCTGCAGGCCGGCGTCATGCGCCACTGCAGACGTGAGGCAGGCTGCAGGCCGGCGTCATGCGCCACTGCAGACGTGAGGCAGGCTGCAGGCCGGCGTCATGCGCCACTGCAGACGTGAGGCAGGCTGCAGGCCGGCGTCATGTGCCACTGCAGACGTGAGGCAGGCTGCAGGCCGGCGTCATGCGCCACGGAGCCGTCCACCCGAAGTAGAAGCCTTTGTCCTCGTCCCTCACTGCTGTAGAATCATAGTGGGCATGCACTACCTAGGGCAGCTGAGACCAGCCTCGAAAAAAGAAACAATCTCCTCAAACACGGCACCCACCGCCTGGGCGCATGTTGCAGCCTGGATCCCAGCTCTGCGGTGCTCCCGCCCAAGGCAAGCCTCGCTGCATCACCCAGCGCTCCGGCCGATCCCGAATCTGCCCGGCTTACATCAGTAGGCATTTCTTCAGCAGTTGATGTCAATATCCGCTCTCTGCGAGTAATACTACCGAGACTTGGCCCATTGTCACTGTAGGCTCTGAGCAGCAGGTACTCTTGCGCTGAGCACACTTGCAGCAACAGGGCCGCACAACGAACCGCCCGCACATGTCTTGCCGGTGGGCTCCGGTCCGCGGCATGCCCACCGCGCCTTCGATGGCACCACCTCCGCCGCACTAAATCCTGCAGAGCGGGCTCCTGCATCGTGACGACCTCTGCCAAATTTAACTCGTGCTCTCCAGCTCCGGTTGCTGGCAGGAGCACAGAAGCTAGCAGCCACTACCTCGGTCACTGCTGTCGATACGCCAGGGCAATGGGGTGCTGCTACCACTACCTCGGTCACTGCTGTAGATACGCCACGGCAATGGGGTGCTGCTACCACTACCTCGGTCACTGCTGTAGATACGCCAGGGCAATGGGGTGCTGCTACCACTACCTCGGTCACTGCTGTAGATACAGGGCAATGGGGGTGCTGCTACCACTACCGGTCACTGCTGTAGATACCAGGGCAATGGGGTGCTGCTACCACTACCTCGGTCACTGCTGTAGATACGCCAGGGCAATGGGTGCTGCTACCACTCGGGTCACTGCTGTAGATACGCCAGGGCAATGGGGTGCTGCTACCACTACCTCGGTCACTGCTGTAGATACGCCAGGGCAATGGGGTGCTGCTACCACTACCTCGGTCACTGCTGTAGATACGCCAGGGCAATGGGGTGCTGCTACCACTACCTCGGTCACTGCTGTAGATGCGCTCAGGGTGTGGGGTGCTGCTACTACCTCGGTCACTGCTGTAGATCCACGCCAGGGCAATGGGGTGCTGCTACCACTACTCGGTCACTGCTGTAGATACGCCAGGGCAATGGTCACTGCTGTAGATACGCCAGGGCAATGGGGTGCTGCTACCACTACCTCGGTCACTGCTGTAGATACGCCACGGCAATGCGTTCGGTGTGTTTGCTGTTTGCTTTAGCATTGCGGCCATGACAGCTCTGCCCTTGGAACTGTTGGAGTCTCCCAACCGCTGACTTTGAGCGGTGACTGATCAGCACATCTATGCTGGTGCACACTCTCTCCTCCGTGAAGGCCAGCTTCTCCTGAAGAGCCACCCCGCTGTGAGAAGCACTGTAGTGTTTTTCTAAATACAGAGTACACGCTCGGACCTAGGATTTTTAAAAACTTTCTCGGTGTGCCGGGCAGCACTGGACTTCCTTTGTAGAAGAGAGCTGAATCCGTCTCTCCTGTGTGTACACGTGTTAGGCTGTCGGATCTCTACAATGATACGAACCAGCACTTGTCACTTGTGCTGTGTCTCAGGGCACCAATTTCTGAAACCGATAAAATTCGGTGGGATTCATATAAATATGCTTGGGGTGAGCTGCCTATCGGATTGTCGTGGCCAGGGCGGCCATGCGGATGCTGACCTGGGCAGAATGACTCAAGACGTGTGATGATGGCTTGGTGCCCATTTCTGGTGTGCATCCTGGCGTGCGATTGAACAACAGATCATGATCTGTGCCGCTTGTAGTTTTTGGGTTGCAGTCTGCTGTCTCCATTCCTTGAGTTTGGGCGATGTGTTGGGGGGGGGGTGGGGTACGCACAGGCCTGAGTCTTTAGCTCTGCATGCTCTGATGAGGGATTCGGGATATCCGATGTGCGTTTACTCCTGAATGACATGAATGCGCCCTCCTCTTGTGAAGCGACTGTGCCAACACACGAGTCTTAGATGCTTTCCACTTTCAATTCCATGCCTGTGCTTTCTACAGCTTGACAGATCCAAGCTGTTATCCGTCCACATAGTTCCACGTGGAATTCACAGGATGGAGCAACCGATATCATTCGACGGGCTGTGAAGGTCATCACTTACATGCCATCATCAAATGCATTAGAGCTTCATGTCCAGTGGTTAAAGTGCATTTTTTCCTCATTTAGGGGCAGTCGTTGAGAGAAGATGATGAGACAAGCGCAGGACATGCATTGGCATTGCTAATAATCTGAACAGCACGCATGTAAATGTGATTAACAATGTCGTAAACATGGATGGTTGCGCTCAATATGTCACTTGCAAAACATCTGAGTGTCGTTAGTCCCTCTGCCCGACTGCTTGATAGTGCCGATCATATAGATAGATGCCATATGCTTACAGTAGGGTACAATTCATGGTCTGCCCATTTGGGTTTGGGTCAACCGCTATTTGTGCAGTTGAAAGCTAGCAATGCCAATTCGAAATGTTAGGAAATGACTAGTGTTATCAGATGGTTGGTCCAGGTTTCAGATATCAATCTCTAGCCTATCAGTAATTACCGTGCAATGGCCGGGAGGCCAACATCGAAGCCTAGGTAGCGAACCCACAAATGATAGCATGAACTTTCAGATTGATGGTATGGATATGTTCAGGTAGACGTAACAGAATGAATATCTTGCAAGAAGGAAATCAACATAATCAGTAGTTGAACGAGGGTCCTGAGTTATATTGCCGGTCGTACCTAATTTGCAACTAGTGTTGTTGATATGCTACTATGATGCTCACTAGTGTCGTGTTACGAGTGCTCTTGTGGAAGCTACGGCGGTAAGGGTTGGCTACGTAATATTCTCGAATTATGCCGCATTTACCCATGTCGTATAGAAGGGGTTAGACCCCCTCACCACGGATTCCCTCCAAATATCCCACGCTAGCTATGGAAGTTCATGAGGATCGCCCAACCGTATACTCAAAAGGGCTCAGAGGGGTGACAATAATCGTCAATGGCGTATGTGTGTCACATTTTGTCACTACTCTTTACTGTTAGTATAGGGGGATCGTCCAAATTTAGACGTGGTGACTTAGGGTTTGCAACTGCCTTAGAAATGGAGTCCCTTGAGCTTCGAAAATGCAACAAACCTCGAATAATCGAACCTGGATCGCTTTGGCCGCGCGGCGGAGACTCCGGCGTTCTGGAGTTAACTTCTTACTTGAATTCGGCCTACTATCCGTATGACTAATATTTTTACTATCCCGGACGGCCCAAATCGGCCCCCGGCAACCAAAATAATTTAAGGTGTCTCCTCGCCCCTAAACTCGACGTATAAAGCAGCAAACAAGGCGAGTAGACTAGGCTAACTGCAAATCATAACAGGACATCCGCTACTATCCCCACGGATGAGTAACACCTATAGCTAGCAACTACAGTAATAATCTCCGCGCACTATGCATGCCCGACCATCTCTCCTCCGCACATCCGTGACACCTGGCAACCAGATCCCCGCCCCACATCCCCTCCCCCCTCGCCGACCGACGTCCTATCGTATGACATGATGTGGCATTTCCAATTGTCACTGGCGGAATTGTCCCCGATCGGCCAGCCAAAAATTCTCAGAAATATGGCACGGAACACGATCGGGAGCAGAAACGAGGAGCGCATGCAGAGTCGATCTGTGACGTTTAAATTTTTTAACGGAGATCCTGCTTCCAGTTTTGCGTAGGGTGAGAGACTGCAAAACGCTTGAAGGCAAGCGGGCGAGAACCTAGAACGAATAACAAAAAACCAGCAGCATAACTACGCACTATCGCATACGCATAGAATGTGTTTACAAAGCTACAGCTACGGTAGGTTTGTAAGCATGTTCGCAAAACACCTGGCCGTGACTTTTTTTGCGCGCGGGATGGTTCCATGGGTGAAGAGCGCTTCGCGATCTTGTCCTTGGGACCATCAAATTGGCAAACATGATCGAAACAAAATAAAGACGACCGGGGTCTTCCGTTTGGATATAGCTTATGAAATAACTTGAAATTTCACTTATCAAGGTATATTCATAAGTTACATATTCAACGCACAAGGCATGCGGCGGATGAGTATCCTTGAACCCCCACGGTTTCGAAGGGTGCTCAGATTTTGTTTTAATGTTAATGAAATACAACCCAACCCTACAAAAGAAATTCGGCGAAGGCCTTCCCATCACTTGCAGCCTGTGAAACTTTGGGAAATAAATATCAACGCTATGGTGAAGTTATTACCGGACGCACAAGGCCTGCGGATAAGCATTTTTGAAATGCGAAGGTTTCGAATGGTGCTCACATTTTAGGCGAACCCATTCACCCAAACCCAAACCCAAACTTGATCGGAACAAAATAAAAACAGCCAAGGCCTTCCCTTCACTTGCAGCCTATGCAACTCTAGGGGGGGAATACTGACACTGTGGCAAAGTTATCACCGCGGACGCACAAGGCATGCGGATAAGTATCCTTGAAATGCGAAGGTTTCGAATGGTACGTTCGAACCCGAACCCAAACCCAAACCCAATAAATCTGCCTTAGAAATAAATTGCCCGTTTCGCGCACAAGTAACTTGTAGCCTTGAGCTTCAGGTAACTTGACGATATATATGTTGACAGTATTTGTGCCAAGTTTCGTGCGCTAGACCGCACGGGAAGCCCTCGGCTGTTTGGCATCTCAGATTTTGGGCGAACCCAAACCCAAACTTGATCGCGGAAACAAAATAAAAACAGCAAAGGCATAGCCTGCAGACCTACGTTGTGAAACTTAGCACCAACATATATGAAGGCGAATAGTACTCATTCCTTTAGCTCACAAGTCTTGCGGCCAACAATTTTCGCAGTTGCGAAGATGGTTTCGGTTTGAAGAAGATCAAACCTAACCTAACGAAGGCGTGCGTATGCTTGTATTGGTGTTAGCAAGCAACGCATACTAGAGGACTTGCGGCAACTAGTCTGCGTTGCTACAAGTTTGTGATGGGGAAGCTACTAATATATGGTAGATATATAAAATAACGGCCAAAATATTTAATGGGTTACAGCCTACAATATGGAACGGTGTAAGGAAAATAACTAGGGGAGGGACATACTCGCCACAACATATATATATATATATAAGCTTCCGCAGAGAGAAAGCTAAAACGTACAGTTCAGGGTTTCGGATACAAGGACCAAGGTGAATAATAAAATACTGGGGAGGGTTTTATTATCTGGCGGGAGCGCGTGACAGGTGCCGCATGAGTCACAGCACAGCAAGGGGTGACAAGAGGAGGGCCAACAGTCACCCTTATAAGGGGGTTGAAAGTTGGTCTCCCCATGAGTTTCCCATGAGAAGCAGATGAAAGATGCCCATTCTAACACTCGTGCCTTAAAGATCATCCCGCAAATCTGAGCGCCGGAACGTATCCGTTGACCGCTGCAATCGCTGGTTCGCTGCAAGTGTGCAAAAGGTCCGTTAGTGCCGAATAATATGACCTGTCACTTCAAAAAAAAATACCACGTGTAAAAACGCTGCAACAATCAACGGGAAAAGTCAACCGTGTTACGCCCTTGTGCTTTACTGCACGCAATAGTCACGCAATCGTGAGTTTTCTCACTAGAGCTACAGTATGATTATTTTGGGGACACTTCCGTCAAAGACGAGGTATTTTGAAATTACAAGTGCGGGCGCTCTGACCCCCCCTACACTTCCGACTTGGTGCCGCGAGACTAGGTGGGGGGCACTTGGGACTTAGTCAGCTCTGAGAAGGTGGGGGGGGGGCATGTGACTTGCACAGCCGCGGACACAAGGTCCCCCCTCCACCCAGTCCCCCCTTCCACCTTGACGTCACCATAGATGCTGACTTGGAACACTTGTTACACACCCTTGGAACACTGTTTTACATGTATAACTCAAAAATAAAAAATAAAAATGGAATATAAATACAATCGCCGATAAAAATATGTCGCTTGCGGGCGATTTCGCATCGCCTTGACCCACGTGGTCGATATAAGTTCGCATGTTGGGCAAAAATCGCCCTCAAAAACTTTTATATCACTGGAAATAACGCGGTATTTTGAAATTATTTTGACCACGCGGACAGGTGGCGAGGGGGTGGACTTGAGA